>OMLB01018988.1:14612-29065 GCA_900302555.1 Myripristis jacobus | reverse complement strand
CACAAGTTGAGATATTGATGCTCATTGATGCTGAGCACAAAGAGTCAGCAAACAGGAGTAGCCTTTCATTTTTACCTCCAATATCCACTAAAACCACAGGCTGCTGCCCTGGGGCAGCTGTGCAAAAAAGTTCCAGAACTCATTTGAAAGAGGTTTACTCTGCTTTGGAACATTTCATTATCAGTGTGCGGATCTGAAAATGACTCAAATCAGCGGCAAAGGTCACATCATTACAGCAACAACCTCATTTTTTTGTTCAAGTTTCTGTTTCTATCATTTTTGATAGACAGTGAGTACAGTGAGGAAAGACAGAATAGATAAGAGATAAGGATCGGTGGGGACGTTCCCCTCCCCTGACAAAGGTCCCAGGCCAAATTCAAAAGCAGGACACTGCAACTACATGATATGTACCTTTTACAACTCAGGAAACCCTATGTCCACATTTGTGATGAACTGTCATGAAGTGTGATGAACAAGGACAACGCATATACACACATACATGGATGAGAGGGAAATCAGAGGGAAAAGGCTCAACAATCATGGTTTGAATCTACATTCATGAGGCATGTGCTAATCAAAATACAGATTTACGTTGTTGTAATACTGATATCCTGGGGAAGCTCAGCAACAACAAACGCATAAGCTCTCACCTTTGACGGTGACCTGGGCGGTGGCCTCAATCATGCCCAGTGAAGAGATGGCCATACAAGTGTAGTTGGCCGACTCGCGGATGTTGGTGACCTCCAGCACATTGCGGCCCACAGGCATTTCTTCCTCCTTGGTCAGCTCCTCCGAGCCCATCATCCATTTGACGTAGGGCATGGGCGAGCCCACCGCCACGCATGTCAAGTTGACACTGCCGCCCGGCATCACCTCATGGTTGGTGGGTGGAATGGAGAATCTGGGCGGGACGCGACGCACTAACGGGACGGAGAGGAAAGAGGAGGAGAACGAATTGAATAGGTAGGATATGAAAGGTGAATAGGATAGGTTGAGTTTTTGTGCTTTGATGAATGGCCTTGCCCAATACAACACCACACAGCTAAGAGCTAGCTCAGAAAAGCTAGTAGAATGGAGGGCTGATCACTTTTGTCCGAATGTGCAGGCGAGCACAATAGGAATAATAGGACTGGCACATAATGGCTCTGGAAATTCACAAGAAAACTTTGAGGGGGTGTTTTATCCTCTTGCCTACAAAAGGGAATATAATAAAAAAAAATAGCCCAGTTTTTGCTGGAGACTATGTCTGGCCCTCTTTTGTTAGAGTGTCAAATGGTGGTGAGAGTTGCATCATTGAGGGACCCTGTGGAGATGGCATTGTTTGATTTCTCCTCCCGCTCTCTCTTTCTCTGTCTCTCTGTGGTTCATTCTGCTCAGCCTGCCTTTCTCACTCTGTCTCTCTCTCCCTGTCTTTGTGCAGCTCTGATATGCAGATAGGCTGACATTAAAAAGGGGTTCCCATGGAGACGAGAAGGGCCCGTTGACGTCGCCGGGGGAAAGGCAAGCACCGATACAGAGGCTTGACGAAAATTCTGAGAAACTGTCCCAGAATAAACGGGCAGCTAGCATTTACATATGACTTGTTTTCTATCTAAATAAAGATATACAAGAAATTCTTGCCATATTTACATACTATAGATCTTTTCCCAGTAACTTTTGGCTACCACAAAAACTTGCCTGTTTGACACGGTACAGAAAATCTAACTTGACAGTGCTACATTAACATCAATCACTGTTGAATCTGTAAAATTTATGACATGTCGAGCATTACTATACCACAATATGAGCTGAATGTAGGAAAGAGGAGCTCTGACTTTGTTAACCTTGCTTATGGAGACAGAGAAGCCAAGTCAAACATTTTGCTCCCTAGTGAAGACCCATTATTGCTATCCCACTATTCCTGGTCATATGTATTCAACACGCTACGGCATGAAACTATCCCTGCAGAATTTATACTGCTTGTTTCCCCTAATGCACTACAACATCTCTGTGTCTCCCTGGAAGAAAAAAAGCCTCTGACTGTAATTGCTCTTTTGCACTGGTCCCCATGAAAATGGATTTTCAAATGTGACTCTCCCTCCACCTCCCCTTCTCCCTCCCTCACCCTTCCCTCCCCGTTCTAATTTGAACCGGAACGTCGTTACAGCCATGCTTGTTATTCCCCTCATTATGTGGTGAAATGGAAAAACACAAAAGCACCTTTTGAGATTCCAGTCAGGAAAAGACTGGTTCTCTGGACCACACTATAATTAGGGGGGCCTGGTTCACTCCTGACTTTTTTCCCCAATATTTAGGTGCTTATATAAACCTGCTTTTTTGTTTTTTTATTGATGCAAACCTCTGGGCTTTAATCATTCGTCTCAGTACCTCTCAGCATTGTGAGGAGAGTTTGGTATATGCAGTGGACACAACATGATTCCAGGTAGAGGAGGCAAGAGGTCAAAGAACAAAGTACAATATTGAGCCACAAAATACACTGAATCCTGCTCTTTTTTGCATTTGCTTTTACGAATCTGCTTTTACAGCCTTTCCAAAGGGTTGACATAAACTGAATTCAATGCTCCTATTTCAAAACAACTTCTGACAAGGGTGCATACTGTAAATAATTCAATCAAACACTGAAAAAGGGAGAGACCGGGGAAAGGGTTTATGGCAATGGCTATGTTAGGATGAAAATATAATAATAACACTTTGAAGACTTTACAACTGCTTTAAAAATCATATAAAAACATAAGTAAGAAAAAACAAGAAGGGATTACTTTAGGTAGATAGTTTATAGTGGTCACTGTGAACCAGGGGAAAACTACAAACTGGTCACTGAGGTTGATGGGAAGAAGGCTGGACAATCTTTTACATGCAAAGACCGGACACGTCTTGTAGTGTTCCTGGTCTTGGAGTGGGATGACATTCTCAAGCAAAGCATGCACTGGTAAAGAGAGAAGTTATGGTATGGGATAGCAAACTTGAGTGCATCAGGTAAGAAGATAGTGGAGGACCTTGGGTAATTTTCTCAGATAAATGACTGTACATCTGATTTCCAGTATGACTAATGTGTGGCAGACTGTCCTTTGAGAATTTCTATTCTTTGAAGAAGAAGAAGAAGAAGTAGAAGAAGAAGAAGATGAAGAAGAAAAAACATTGTACTCATGTGGAGGACCACCTGTGTCTTCTCGCACAACCATAACATTCTAGATAGGTAGCTATTTCGCACATCTTATGGTTAGAAAAAAGAGACTTGTGAGAGGCGGGTGTAATGTAAGACCATTACGCTCAGAGTATCTGTTACTCTGTCATGATTTCAAAGACTAAACAGTGCTAAGAGCAGCCCGTCAATGGGGCCTGTGTATATTGAACACTTAATGTTGTGAATAATTCATGGCATGCGGTTAAGTTTGGAGAGGTGCTGTGGAACAAAATGACTAGAGGGCAGGTAATTGTTATCGATTCCCTCGAAGCCTCTCTCCTGTTGAGAGCGGCTTGGAGAGACGGGCTCTAGGACTCTATCAAAACCACAAAATAAGCCCTGTCTCGGCTCTGCCTGCCTGCTTGCTGGATGCCTATAAATTTAACTGCCTTGACAAAGTGCCCGAGGACAGCAGAACCTGTTCAGTCAATCAATATCTGAGCAAACTGGCACAGAGTCAGCAGGTTGCCGGGCTTCCTGGCAGCAGCATTGGGCTACCATCATGGCTTATCATTCCCTGTCAGCGCACTGCCAACAGTGTTGTATGGGTGAACTTTTCTCATGGCAATGTTCCCTGGTGTTCATATCGTATATACGGATAATCTAGTCTGTTAACGATAGGATCAAGGACTAACTTGCCCTCAAAACATACCTGCTAAATTTGTTTAAAATGAGCTGTTGTAAATTCAATATTTTTTTAAGAACAGTTATATTTTTCCTTCTTTTCTTAAACTGTGTAACTTCCTAATATTGAAATAAAAATCTACAAATGTTGTAAAGTTAAGAAATGTCACTTTATTTATATTATTTATTATTTTATTATTCACTTTGTTGCCACGGGGCCTCCTGCTGCAATATCAGTTGCATGGAGAAGGGGCTGTCTCTCCTCTCCTCTAGATAGGCTAACATGTGCCTATCACACCCTTCAGTCTCCAGGTAGAGGATGCCCGTGGCAGTAAAACAGACGTAATCCCCTGTGAACGGCTTTGTCAGTTCTGATACCCATGTCCCTCAATGGGGGAGCTGGGGTGTTACTGCCTAAATACCTGACAAATCCTGTTGCCACATGAGTAATCCATTGCACAGCCCTGATGTGTGTACGTGGAGGCGGATGCAGAGTTTGCAGGTGAAAGCAGCTGTGGTTTACAGTGGGTGTGGCTGACAGTGACAACATGGGAGGGGCTCGAAAACACGCATAGCAAGGTAACAAAACACTGACATGATAATGACCTTGGCAAGGGCTGTACAGCTACAGCTCCTCCTTGTGTGTCTTGGCAAGGTTAAACAAAGGTGTATTGTGGGGAAGTGGTGTCAGAAGGCATGCAAGCACTATTCAGGGATCCATGCAAGCAAGCAGAGAAAATGACACTTTTAGATCAAGGCGGAGTGGTATAGGGTGTGTTCTTGCCCTCATCAGGGTTGTTGGCAGGGCTGGTTCACCTCACCCAAACTCTGCAGCAAAAGGAGGGGGTTAGAAGAGAAAATGACCAACCTTCCCGCTGATCTGTGTGCGGATGGAGGGATTTTGATGGAGGTGAGCGATGGAATGAAGAGACACAAAATGGAGAGGAAGACAACACAGTGAAACAGAACAGTGTTTCTGTTGACACAATGGAGGTTATAAATAGTCTCACGAGCCAGATGGTTTTCACATTACGAGATACATCTGACTACCCATTAGACTGCTAGCATATAGAAGGGGGAATCGTCCAAAATTCAGATGGACAATTCAATTGTGACTCAGCAAGCTGGGGAACTGTAAATAGTGTGATGTGCGAGCAGGGGAATAATTGTTGAGGACAAAAGGGCTGCCAGAGATTTGGAGAAAATACATGCAAATACAAATACAGGGAAGGGGCTGCCATGAGTTGGGCCTACTGAAAACTATTAGAATTTGGTCGAAAATGTCTTTCTCACTCCCAACTTCTGTCTGGACAGCAGATATCCACATCTTTGTGTACTCCATGTTTGTGCAATCCTCATGCCACCAAATGATACCGAACAATGACTGGATTCTTCTGGTATCATTTTTTTTTCACCACAAGAGGAGCTCACTGGCAGATAAGGCTCTTCCCAAAGATATGCTTTCTTTTATATTTTTTATCTATTTATTTGAATTTATTTGGAGTCCACCTCTTCCAAATATTACCAACGTAATGGCTGGTCACACATTTCTCGCAATGTGAAAACCGGTGAGATTTGGCTTCTGGTGAGGCTAAACAGAGAACAGACAGACAAACATACACATACACTCCAGGGAGGGAAACATAATTGCACTGTCAAAAGAGCCAATTTCATTTTCAAAGTACAGAACCTCCAAATTATTATTTTAACAGATGCACTTAACAACCACGGGCAAAATTTACAAATGTGGTAGTTCCCCATCCTGACACACACGCATACAGAAAGAACAGCATGAAGACATTGTAGTTAAAGAAAAGCCCAGCTACAGCACTTTATCCTTGGTGACATACTGACGTGTCACATGGATATATGAGGGAGTGCCAACAGACAGAAGCTGACATCTCTCCGTTGTGGGATAAGCACTTGACAAATGAGTGCTCATGCACAATCACAGGACGCTTGTGATTCTCCCCACGTTGATGGAGTCCTTCTTCAGAGGAGGGTCACCAAAACCGACCCACAGTGAACAGATGCACGCAGACACATACAAAAACGCACACGTACTCTTAATGGATGAGAAGTGGAAGGACATAAATAGATACACAGACAGGAAGGGAAAAACAATCCATGAGCAGACACTCCCCCCTCCCACTACCCTCACCCTCCGCTCCCACACAGAAATATGAGGACATCATTCTCTGGTGGCTCTAAAATGTCAAGACAAGGGTGGTGGTGGTGGTGATGGTGGCAGCATGTTTGTGTACCTGCAGACAGGAATTGGATCAGGTAGTGTCAGTGCGTGGAAAAAACAGAAACACAATTGTGGACATGAAACACCAACAAGCGTATTAATGCAGGTCTGGCAGATGTTGCTGGGGGACGGGGAGGTTGACAGACACTAATATTGCTCTCCTTTCTCCAGTGATAATGTTTTGATATGTCAGCATGAAGTACTGGTAAGCTGATTGACATTTCAAGGATATAAATCACTCCATAAGGAGGTTCTACCCAGTAAGTTTTTTTCTGTAAGCATGAAAAATGGAAAAATACAATATTGTTTATCTCAGCACTGAACACAACAGTATATTAAGAAATGTAATATTCTATTTTGTTGTTTGTTGTGCCTAATCTCCTTTTACAAGTCTAACACAGTCACTACTGCAAAATTTGAAAGGGCATCGAGTGACCTGTTTTCTTTCCATCTAAGGCTTGTTATGTTGTCAGGTTTGAGAGGAGACGTTGTAAGGCCCTATACCTTCCCTCCGATGTCTCCAAATTTAAACAATAAAATAACGAAATAAACGGAAACCAGAGAGAAAGGAGAGAAGTACGTCAGAGGTCTCTTGTCTTGAGAGCCTGACATTTTAAACCCAATCAACCAGCCCAGTAACAGTACAGCCCCAGGTCTAGTCTCCTCATTCTAACAGTGGTAACAAAGACGGAGTGAAAACATGGTGCAAGCCTTTGTTCCCACTGCCAGACAAGTGCACTTTTAAAAGTTTACGGTTGGTTTGATTTCTATCTCTCCACTGGTGTGGTGAGGCTGGCGGAAAAGTTGGTTTCAGGGGCCAATGGGTTGACAGCTCCTGTGTGGTGTTGCAGACCAGCGAGGCCTGTAGGCCCTGCTGGTGCCACACCACAAAACAACTGTAATTACCTCTGTGGAAAAAACAGGCCCAGTCTGCACCTGTGACAGACATGCCCTGATTAATAGACAAGACTTCACAGCATCACAGCTTTTCCTTGTCTGTTTGGACTACTTTTCCCTGTTGAGATTTCAGATCTAAGCCTTTTGGAAACCCACAGTGTTTAATCTGTAAATTTGATGTGGATATGGTGCTTGAGGCTAATTTTAGTTTTGGGTCCATATTTTCCTTGTTTGGTCCCAGTTAGGGTTACAGTAAAGGTTTCTGGACAAAAAAAAAACAAAAAACATTTTTCTTGGGAACTTTACAATACTTTACAATAATGAACATACAACTGCCACATATTAATGCTACACATTTTGGTGTTAGGAGGAAATTTGGGAGGAAAAAAAATGTATTTTCAAATATCCTCAGCAGGGGTTTGTAATTTTCTCACAGCAGTGGAGCACTACTTAGAGATTAAACAGAGAAGCAGCACTGGACAATGTATTTTTTTTATTTTTTATTTTTAGGCTTGATGGATGGAAAGAAACACATAGTCCTCTGCCAGGGTGCACACTGTATGCCTTAACCAAGTTATGAAGTGATAGTTGAGTGTGTCTCATCCTCACCGCGCCACTCTCCCTGCCCTCACCACCCACACTAACAACTGGAGCAGCTATTCTGTTTCATGTACATCAGACAGTCTTGGTGGTATCCGTAGGGGCTGACCCAGACTACACTCTCCCCATACCGGTTTCTCGCAACACTGGCACATCGCCGCCCTCACCCTGCATTAGTCTGCTCACAGAGTAACCATAACAAAAACAAACCCTGAAACTGCAGACACTTCATGGCAGAGCAGCTCCAAGTTGTGTGATACAGTCAAAATAAAAAAGAATGGAGCCTTGGCATGGCTTTCAGTGCCAGTGCAGGAGACCATCTGAATGCAGCTGTTTTCACAGTTGCGGTACCTTTTGGATCTGGCAGGCACACAGGAGGCTGAGGTTAATTCAGCTCATTGGTATTACAGGAATGGCACGATAATGGTTAGAGAATGGGGGAGACAAAGAGAGGCAATAAGATCGGCACATGGAATGGAAATTTAATGAAATATTAGGAGAGCTAGAAGCAGAGGGGGAGAGAGAAAGAAAGAGTGAGAGAGAGAGAGAGGGCGAGAGAGAGAGAGAGAGAGCACTGTATGGTCATCAGTGATTAAACATTACATATTTGTGAGGTTGTGTGAGGTAGCTGAGGGAGAGGCAAGGAGTGGAACTGGACAATAAAAAAGAAAGGTTTGCATGTTCACTGGTAACTGGTAACAACATTTAAGGCAATATTACCACATTCTGAGGTGGAGATATGACCTTACCTCGTACGTAAAGATTGGCAGGAGAGGAGTAACGGGTCCCAGCACTGTTCATGGCAACACACTCATATTTCCCCTGGTCAGATTCTTCACTGTTCTCAATCTGCAAAGCTCCTGTGTAGAGGATTAACAAATTTAGCAGTCTTGACAGTTGTGTAAAACAAGATGTAAATTAACTAGACACACAGTAGATCACTACAGTGCCTTGGTAGAGAACATGTAGTCAACTGTTTTAACGCTATTCAGACATGAGTAAGTGTTGCACAAATGCGCGTCCTTTTGTCAAAAAGCTGCCTACAGCAACACAAGCGTTTAGCTGATTTGGCAAATTTAATCACTAACAACATATTAGCCTAGCTGAGTCAAGGAAAAAAGCTGGCGAGAAGCTTGTGCCGAGTCCTTGATTTAGGGTCGATTAATCATCTGAATAAGACTTCACAACCATCCAACCAATTTAGACCTTTTGCTTAGGAAAACAACTGGCATAACAAAAAGTGTTTGGGTTCTCCCTTTCAGCCAGAAGTTAGCACTGCTGATTATTCAGACATGACATTGTAAAGGTGCAATATTTCCTCCAGCAGTTGCATAACCTGTTTATTGCACTGTTCTTAGCAAATGGCATTATTCAGAATTGTAGGCCCTGAGAAACAATGCTCTTCTAATCAAGTCTTCTGAGTTTTTAATGAGTTAAAACTTAGCAAGCTCTGAGAAATCTTAAGCTCTGAACGTAATGTTGCAGATTTAACCTGATCAGGCATGAGAGAGGCAAGCATTGACAACTGAAGTGGTCCCTTCTGTCATCGTCATTTGTTAGATGGCCAGACATTTGCTGCACTGTCAGTGCAGGTATCTGCTTTACATCTGCTTTATCTGCTTTGTTGAGTACACAGTGAGCAGCGAGGTTGATCTGTTCTTCCATTATTGACTATTTGACCATTTCTCACCACGGCCCTCAGGGGGAGAAACCTGTCTGCCAGATGGCTTAGATTAGTATTCACAAATCCAAGTAGTTGTAGTGATCAGACAGACGGCTAACATATTGTTTCTAACAAAGCATGAAAGCCCGGGAGACCTGTCTTGGTGTGGTCATTGTGACATGCCATGTTCAAAGCCATAGATGTCATATAATTGGAAATGGTCGACAGATGAGGTGAGCTGTAATTTGTAATAATGGAAGAGCAAAGAAGAGAAACAAGACAAGACAAACTTACCTGCATCCCTTGACCAAAAAATGCATATTTATGCATATTTCAAAACAAAGCTACCTCTCTCGGAATAAAGGTATATATTTGTATGTCACAAGCAAATGATAAGTTATCACCTCTCTAAAACAACATGGTGCTTGCATGAGAGGCAGCAAGCCACCATGCAGTTTCAAAATGATAAAAATATTCAGCATACGATGATGTCAGGATACATTTTATACATCATGCAGTATGGAATGAATGTAACAAACAGGTTCAACTACCAACCAAAGGGGACTCAAATCAAGACGAGACCAAAGGGAGAAGCAAAAGAGGGCTCAGGGAGTGACATGTGATAATACCACTTCAGATCTCATGACAACAGATCCCTCAGAGGCGTTTGCTCTGCATGTCAAGCTCATCTCTCTCTGATTCAGCATTGGCACACCCCTGCATACTGATGCCAATGTCACCAATCTGTCAATCTGCCCTTTCTCCCATGGGAGAAAACAACTTGCGTGCTACAGGAAGGTAGCAGGCATCCAGAAGGTTAATGTTATGGCAGTTGTCAGAGCAGGCTACGAGAACTGCTTCCATTACCTCCAACTACTCAAACGCTGACAGCTCTTCTACAAGGTTCTTCTGGGTTTTTTTTCTTTGCAGAAATTACATGAGGGACACTAAGAGTTAAAAGTTACAGATGAATATGCACTGTATTAGGCGCCATGGACGGACAGACTCACAGAGAGACTCAGGCATGCTGGTAGTGCCCTGAAGCTCAAATGTATTCAGCTTGCCCCAGATGTCCACTATTTACCTCAGTGTGGCTGAACGGAAATCATGCTTTCACTCAGGGGAAAGCAGATGATTTACATAAAAAGGGGTTGAAGTTTCACTCTTAACAATCTCGACCAGGGATCCTGTTCCCATGCCAGGCTGGGGTGGGGGTGGCTGCAGTGGCTGTATGCAAATGAATCCATTTCAATTTACATTGAGACCGCATACTGGAGGCAGGTAGATCCTCTTGTGGCTATGCTGGCCTTTAGTTTAAAAGCAATCCCGCCCCACTTTTTATTAAAAGCCAAGGGAGAAGCTAGGGCCGGAGATGTTTGCTTCTGTGTGTGTGTGTGTGTGTGTGTTTGTGCGCGCGTGTCTGTGCTTGCGTGTGTTCATAAATATGGGAAGGGTGAAAACAGACTGCTTTATTTCCAGAGTATAGGAGGAGCCTTGAAAAAGCTCATTTACAAGATAACACCTTGGACTGGCTTCCGCAGCATCTATTTCCATTCACCTGACGTCAGGGTTGGTGATTATTTGTTTGTTAAGGAGGAGACACAGCAGACAGAACATGGGCTGGACGAGTGTTGGGAGGAGACGGTGGGGGAGGTGGGTGAAGGTGGGTTGGCGCCAACAGTATAGATGAACCTGGTGAGGTGGCGTTAAGGGAATGCAGGGGTCTGACGTAGATGTGAGGGAATGAGGTGGATGTGATATTTTCTGAGACACTTTATTCATCATCCTTACCTCTAATTGGTGTACCACCTAGGTGGGAGTAATTTCAATGCAAACAGGGGTGGAGAGATTAGTTAGTAATCCACTTACAGCAGTGGGAGAGAAAAACACTGCTTCTGACAGGCCAGTTACAAAAAAAAAAACTAATAGAAAGACTGGAAGCCACTTCAAATCAATGTGAAAAAGTTCAATATACTTCAATAACACTATGAAGCAAGCACATGTAGGTTAGAAATACCAACAGAAGAGCAGAGCATTTCAAGAGGAAGCTTTTTGTCAGGCAAAAAGACTTGAAAGACCCTGTTTTTATATTGGTAGCCTCCACGTATAGCTAAACTCTGTGTTTGCCCTTGCTTCGTAGCTGTGTTACAATTGTGTGCAATTTTTCACTTTTAACTTTGAGGCGACTTCCACATTTTGTTGTTAGTAAAATGGGCAAGAGAAATGAATGAAAGTCATACACAGTAAATAGTGATGTAAAGGAAAAAAGTATTCAATTCAGAGGTACTGATTTTAAAAGATGTTAGTATTATTACAGAATGAATGGTCTGGAGGGCATGAAAAAAGAGCTTCATAAAGAACAGTGTTTGTGTGCATACTAAAATTCAAGATGATTTAATGAAAGAGTAAGACTGAATTTCTCTGTTAAACTGTGGAAGCTAATCTATGCATTTTTGTGACATGAATTGGGCTCAGTTTAGGGTCACATGCGGTTATGTAAGTCCTTATACAGAAGCAGATGTTAAAAAAAGTGTGAAGATAAAAGGAGCTGTTAGGCCGAGGGCATTACAGATCAGCACATTTTGAGGCCACATGAGAGAAAAAAGCTACGTCAAAGTTAGCTGCTTCAAGTAAAAATAATAAATTACTAAAAAAAAAACAAAAAAACAAAAACACACAATCTCATGCACTTTAACGTGCTATCATTGCTTTAAAAGGTTTAATCTAACATTTTACTACTGGCATTAGTGTCTAATTTGTGGGAAATCTGGATCTAATTTGGGTAGTTCTTCTTGTAGAGCCATGCAGCAGCATACTACGATAATATTTTTGGATCTCATGCACATGCATGGTCCAGAGTGGGGATCTGGACAGGCCGAGTGAACTCGTTCCAGTGACCCACATTTGGCATCCAGTGGGCAGCTCTACTGACAGGCTTTTGTGGAAGAGCTCTCATCTTTAATCTTGGGGGCCCCAGACTTGGAGCCCGGCCTGACACGTTCTAAATGAGGTAGATTTAGCAGGGAGTGACAAGATTGAACCCGGTCAAAAGCCACTAATCTTTCCAACACGCGCCTTTTCCATCTGATCCGGGTCAGGCCTGAGCTGTTTATTTATCAAGTGCACTGGTGTTGTGAACATAGAGCACCTCATTGATTTTTTTTTTTTTCTACCACGCAAGGGCTCATCCTAGCTAAAGCAGTATAGGCCAGACTGACTGCGGCCCAGCTGCATGTTTAAAAGGGGTTTAACAATCATTTGACACAAATGGCAGGTGAATTATTTTCTTTCTGCGCTGTGGGAGGCCACAAATTAATTTTCATGTGTCACTATGTGAGCAGTCCAAAATCAGATGCAGGGGCAATGAGTTCCAACCACTATTATCTTTTGTAAGGTGCTACAGCTGTGATGTGGAGGCAAATAATGCCCCACTGAGTCAATTAATCAAGCTCACGACAAAATACAATAAAAGTGTCCAGTTCCCGTCCAAAAACAGCTGCATAATATCAGCAGTAGAGGCAAGTATCATACAAAGCGACTGCATTTTCATGTCATATGCAAACATGGTTCGTAGCTTGTATTTTAACTGCTGCTAAAAAAATTGCAACTGAACTTTCCATCTTTACATCACCATACGAACCAAAAGGCAAACAAGTTTCTGATTTAAATGTGGCATCTTTGATAATCTAATTTAAGCTCACTGTGTTGTTAATATTATCAAATGAAATCAAATCAAAGCGCACCTGAACGGAGCTGCCTGAGACGGCCGTTGCTGCTGTTGATGTCCACAGGCAGCATGTCCTTGAACCAGGAGATCTCTGGGTCTGGGTTTCCGCTGGCGGCACAGAGCATAGTGGCGGTTCTGGTCCTTTCAACCACCTTCAGCTGGGGGCCCATGTCAATGGTAGGAAAACCATGGGGGATCTGGTTCTCTGAAAACACACAAGGGGCAGATTTTTTTGTGTGGCAACAGACACACTGAGCAGAAATGAGATGAAAAAAAGCTCAAATATTCACAAATTATTCTGACACAATAGGCTGGTGCAGACCGCATGAAAAGCTGTTGCTACGGACAAAGAAAAGCATGAAAAGGTGCCAAACACAAAGTCTGTACACAAATAAGTAGAGAATGAGAACAGCAGGTATGTTTTTGGATTTCATATGTGGTTTCAGGTTTGGTTTTAAAAATCATGCCTCTGATTGATTATCATTGTGTGTGGGCTTATTACCCAGCACAGGGAGTTTTAGTGCAGGTTTAGACGGAGAAAGGAGAGATGCAATCTGCCTGAGGGCACCCATGCATAGATGAGCTGCCTTAGGGCTTAGCAAGCTAAACAAACCTATTTGAATAATCCAACTCATCTTAATGCATGTAACTACATCTCCATGACAACACATTACATTTATTGTTACAGAAAAATTTGGGATTCTGGGGTGAAAGGCTAAGAGGTTGTTGTCCTCTCAGCTGTATACTGACACCATTAATGAGGTGGAAACAAGATGGCTCCTGGGAGGTCTCGACCTGTAACCTCTTCTGTCTCTCTGCTCATATTGAGATATGTCCTCCTTAAGGCAATGGCCCTAAAACCAAATACTCATGGGATATCTTACAGAAAAGGATTACAGTGTTAATAATAATGATAGAAATTCCTACCTTTGGTTGACCATGACAAGATACTTAGCCCTAACCGAATACACCAAAATACTGTTGGTGTGGAGGGATAAATGCTGAGGTAACACTATGCTTAACTAAATCATGACATCATGATTCATTAGTATCAAAATGATATTTAGGTTGAATAAATTAGATAAAAATGAATAATAGAGGTCTTGTGACATGTTAAGCAAGAAGAATGGAAGGGAAACACTTTTCCCTGCCTCAGAAACTACCTTCGTGCTGTCCTTGAGAAAGACACTTAACCCTCAGCTGCTCCAGTGAAGTGGTCAGCAGTAGAAAAACTGGCTGCACCTCTCATGTGTAAATGTGAGTAACTATGAATATGAAGCAGGGGCTGAAAAACAGCTTGAAAAACCAATCTGTTTAAGAGTGTTTTTTTCCCATTTCTCAGCAATTTTATGTCATTACCTGACATCTAAGAAACACGTGTAAAGTTTTTTTTTTTAGTTAAAAATGCTGAGATTTTTTTTTTTCATTCTGCAGTGCTTCTCTTATACCCAGAAATGCACAGGCTGTTTATGGAGACTTGGCACAAGAGAAGAATGAGCCACTACTC
>OMLB01018988.1:0-13712 GCA_900302555.1 Myripristis jacobus | reverse complement strand
CAATGTGAAGCAATCTACACACACACACACACACACACACACACACACACACACACACACACACACACACACACACACACACACACACACACACAGCTTAGAGCTCAATGAGAGGTTCAAGTATGTCATTATTTCATCAGTTAATTGACTCCAAGTGTTTATTTTTCACTGAAATTGTTCTGAAGTAACAGAAAAAAAAGGTTTAGTGTTCTATATTTTTTGGTCATTCAAAACTTTGGCCATTTTCACACTGGCATCATCCGCAGCTAGATTTGATCTTTCTCACAATTTTGCAAGTTTGCTTGACTTTTCTAAGTCAAAAGCCAAATGGCAAAAGCATAAGAAAAAAATAGAAGAAAGTAATGGGTGCATGGGTATTGTACATTCCCTAGTGAGCAACTGTTCCTCCATTCACCCCATGTCTGGACCGGAGCCCAGATCGTCTCATGTTCAGATGTAGCTGTCAGATCTCTAGAGTCTCCTCAGCTCCATGAGACCACTAACTTCCTGTCTGACCGAGGACAGCTCATTTTCAGACATCCCAGCCTCGACAAAACAGACAACTACAGCACAACATACAATATGTCGTTATATGAATAATGGTAATAGTATCGCCCTGTTTCTCCTCTGTGGTCTGTTCACTCTAACCTTCGAACAGAGAAGAGAGAGAGGGAGCGAGAGAGAGAGGGAGAGAGAGAGAGAGAGAGAGAGAGAGAGAGAGAGAGAAAGAACACAGGAACGGAGGAAAGACAGACAGAGGGTAGATCAACAGAAAATCTACAAAATGTTCACTTTCCCAAGATTCACTAGAGTCCTGTGGACTGACCATCTAGAAACCAACTATATTTTCACTGATGCTGATATGTTTTGGGAAGTTAGACCTTGTCGTGCAGCATTAAGGAAATACAAACAATGGGATATTTTGTACTAAACCATTTTGCCTAACTTCCTATAGAATATTTATGATTAAGAGTATTGGCAAATGTTTCCAGGCTGTGAAAAATGCAAGCCATTGGTTTAACAGTGTGAAAGACCCCAAAGGAGTTATTACACGAGTCAGCGGCTCCCTCATATCAGGAGGCACAAACAGGGAATAATTTAAAAGGCAAACAGCTGCTGCAAAGCGTATACGTGAATCTATCCCCTTCTTCTGCCTAATGTTTGCTTTGCGGGGGAGCTGTTAGTACAAGTGGCTGACACTGAATCAGAGCCCTTTTCACAGTATGCCTGATTAGTGGAAACAGCTCCCACTGCACTCTGGCTTCAGTTGGTATGTGAATTTGAACATGGTAAGGTATCGGATGGGAGTATATGTGGCCTACCTGTAAGTGTGGTGTGTATGCAAGAGGCAGGGTGCTACTCAGCTTCAATATTTAAAGTTGTACAATTTGTGCAGTTACAGAAACGGAGCAGGAAAAATACAAGGTTAGTTACTCCCTGGAGAGAATGAACAAGGAAGCAAATACAAAAGCTGTTTAATTTCTTGCCCACATAAACAAATTTCAGTTCTGTAGAAATGAAGCACAACAATCCCCTGCTAGTACAAACTGTTCTGATGGAAGAACAAACACAACC
Organism: Myripristis jacobus; assembly: GCA_900302555.1. Lineage (NCBI taxonomy): Eukaryota > Metazoa > Chordata > Actinopteri > Holocentriformes > Holocentridae > Myripristis > Myripristis jacobus. Next base: position 12,137 of record OMLB01018988.1, on the reverse strand, counting down.
TGAGATGACAGGTTGTCACGAGTGCAAGACTGAAAAGAAAGACAACAAAATCCCCATGTGTCATCTTATCCATCCCAAAGTCCACACTAACAACCCAAGATGATCAGGTCTTTGGAGTCCAAGCCTCACAAAATCACCATGATCAACCTCTTAAAACATTGTATAATTCATTATTTTGTGTACTGGTTTCCCCTACTTACTTTATGTGAAATTACATTCGCGTTTTACTGCTTTTACTATATGACAGGCTCACTTATTGGCATTTCCTTTGTTTTAATGGCTGCAAAGAGCTTTGTAAAGTACCTTGTGACTGAGAAAAAAAGCTACACAAAAAAGTTTATTATTATAATATTAGTGGAACACGGAATAATGTAGTGAATCGTAATGAAATGTGAAAGCTTTCTAATGGCTGTGAAGCCATGCAGGCCAGATTTAACACAGCTCTCCAGTTTGGCTTATGTCCTGGGCTCTAGGCAAAAACTCAGTGACTGCTCTGCCCGTACACATACACACACTTATCAAAGAAAGAACTTCAAGCTACTGGGGAAGATTTGAACCCTGTCTGTCTGCTCCTGCTACTGCAACTCCTGCGGCTGGCCTTGTCTGCCAACTTGTCAGCTTGGGAAGACAAAGAAGAGCCTTTGTTCAAGCCTCTTTAATTTGAAGGGAGAAGAAAAGGGGTGGGGAAATTTGGAGAGGCTCCAATAAAATAGTGCAGGCAATGCAGGTTGATGTTTTGTCAAGATAGAGGGCATTTCTAATAAAAAGCCCTCTTGTGTCAGAGGGTAATTCATCACAAAAAAGCTCCTGTGTCGAGCCAGGGTGGGAAAAATTGAGGAAGAGAAAAACCAGCAATAAAACCACGCAGAGGCTCGATTACCAAGGAGAACAGTGTTGCAGCCAAAAACAAAGCAAAAAATACCATTCCAAGTCATGTGTCTTTCTTTTAATGGACGGGCAGCTCACCTGCTCATCCACTGTACCTGTAAGAGCCCCAAAACAGGCCCGGTGTTTCCTGTGGCTCTTCAGCAACCATCTTTCCAGCATCAGACAGAGAAGAACATGCAGTGAGAGAGCTTGGCAGCAGAAGGCTTTCAGCTAGCCAACTCACTTGCACAAAAAGAAAATATGCTCTATATTTCTTAATCTGCAGCCAGTGAACTGGTAATTTACTCTGCTTGTATGCAGAATAAAAGGGCTGGTATTATGCATATTGCACAAAAGTCATTTTTGTACTGCTACTGATCTAATATAGGACAATGGGTCTGAGAAGTCTGCGCCATCTCAAAACAATCAAATTAAATGGAACTCTCTTTTATTGGTGAAGTGCTTCTTTAAAAGGGTTGTAATGAAAATAATCTAATAGAGGAGACTTAGATTTGCCAATGAACCAGGCCACAGGCAGTGAAGCAGCGCCAGAAAACTGCCAGACACAAAGCTAGGAAGCCATGAACTGGCTCCTCCATGTTGTGAAAAATGAATAGGACCATTGTTCTCTCAACAATCGTATATCAAACACAATAAGTCTTACTGCAATATGAGCAGCTTAGCAGATGAACTTGTTTACAGCAGTTATAGCAATATGTTAGAAAGGAGGGCAGAAGGGGAAGGTTTAATGCGGTTTTGTGGTTATAGTACTCAATTAGGATTGCAGTGGCAGCCTTGACTATACACAAAAGGCATGGGAAACGTCGGACACATGATTTGTAAAGAAAACATGCGCCAGCAATACGGGTAATTAAGGAATTAACATAACATATGATACAGCAGTCATAAAGCATTGTGTCAGAGAGCTGTACTTCTGCTGTAACAGCCATAGGCAGGTGAGCTAAGATTTAGATGGGTGAGGAAAAAAAGAGAGAAAGGGAAAAGGAAGGGGAGGAGACGAGGAGGGGGCAGGGGGAGGGGTGCATGCCAACCTCCTGCCAGCTCCAATTACCAGTGTGAGTGGAGCGTGGCAGCTAGGGCGATGGGTCTAATCAGAGCCCCGCTGAAAGAGACCCGTCCCTGTCCTCCCATCCCACTGGGAGGCTGCCGGAGCTCAATCCCACGCTAACGTCAGACAGCGTTCTGCCTCACCCCAAACACACTCATCTCGATGGGGGCAAACACTCCAGACACCCCAGTTCCTTCATGATGGGGGAGCCCTGATACAGTGGCACACGATGCAACACGTGCACAGACACTAGCCTGCCTCATTTCCATGTTAGTATGTCCTGCTATTCCCTTCTTATATCCTCAAGTATTGAAGTGCTGGCTGTGAATATTTAAGAGGAAAAAGGCCCCTCTGCAGTAAACATGAATTAATGAAACATACAGGGGAAGCCTCTATCTTGCAGTATTCATGAGAAAGCATGATTACAGCTGAAGGTGTGCTGCTTACAAGTTGTCCACAGTGTCTGGCTTTGGTTTGGATTGACAGTTAATTTAATTCAGCATCAAGGTGTGTGATCAAAACTCAAGTATACGGAGCAGGCCTTCCTTAAGTTCTTTGACTTCTAAATCTGAGCTCAACCCATTCCCAGGAAGAAATAAAAAGCCGTATGATCTCCACGTGTGCCTGTTGCAAAGTGATGGATGACAACAATTAAAGGTGATGTCTCCTTTGATAGTGCGAACCAAGGGACCCCGGTGGCAGCAACACAGCCACTTGCCTCATGAAATATTACTGCACTAAAATCTACCCTTTTACCCATACATCAGCGCACTTTATGGCTAAAAAAAGGGTGTTTATGTGCCTCTGCAGTATACGCAGGCTTCTTTGCCATTAAATTTGCCTAGATGAACTGAGAGGGTGTGTAGCATAGACTGTTACTGTTTGCCTATGACAAGGTGTTTTGAAAGAGAAATTAATACAGTTATATTTGTAAAGTATAAACAATATACAAATTACTGTTTGTAGTCTCAGTATTTACACATATGTGTACCAGTTGACACAAACCCCCTTCACGCTTACTGTGTTATATTTGATTTTCTGCCAGGCCAACCTGTGCTAGTCAAATGAAATATGGTGCAGGAGGACTGTTGATGTTCCTACTGGTCTGGAGTCAGTCTGGCACTGAAAAGCAGACAAGCCGTCTGCAGAAACAAAGCGCATGGCCCGGGGCTGTTTCGAGCCAAGAACATCGTCGAGACAGACATTTGCATCTGCCTGAGACATGGAAGTATGTGAAAGGTGTTAGCAGTAGCAGGAGGTGCACTCAGAAAATAAAATCTAAAGCGATCTGAATTGAGAAAGCACTATGAATAGCTGGATGCAAGAACGTGAGTAAACAATTGAGAAAGCTCACTCGGATGAGATTTGTTTAACTGATAAGGATTTGTGAAAAACACAAGGGGGATGGGCAGCTTTGCTTTGATTGGCTGCTTTGCTGTGCAGTGGAGACAGGATAAGGATCGAGGGATACCAGAGTACCCAGCTATCAAGCTGAACTTTTAAAGATATATCCTCACAGGTGTTGCTTTAGTAAGATTTTCTGTAGTGAAATCAGCCTTCTGTCATACGTCTGTCTGAGGTGTGGTATCACTTACTGTTGTTTGTTTCTAGGATCCTGTCACATTCAGGCAATGACTAACAGGCCCCGGAGAAAGGTAGACCAACTTCTACTCGTCTGACTGGTGTTAACGTAATTGCGTTTGTGTTTTTGACTTGCAAAACACTGGAAACCAAGGAACTCCCTCACATGTAATGCAAAGGAGGGCATGTGAGCTGGACGCTCCTGCTCTTCATAGAAATACTAGCTGGCAGAGCTCTCTCTGCAGAGGTCTCCTCAGCAGGGATGACAAGGCACACCCTTGCATCAAAGACACCACAAGGAGGACATTGATGTAATACTGTTGTAATGACATGAAAATCAGAAGAAACTTAAAAGCAAAAGTCTGCAGGGCATGAGAGGTAAGGAAAACAAGACTCTCAGGGCTGGAGAAATAATTTTCACAGATGGGCTTGAACTGATATGAAAAGTACAGAGGTTCATGTTTGAACGACATTCTTTCACCTTTTTACAAAGCCGATGTGAACAGGCAAAAGTAAAATGAATGCAAATATATCAAGGCTTTGAAACACATCTGAAAATCGGGTAAGGCCTGTTGTCACTGGCACACACGTCTCCTCGCCCAGGTGTTACGGCAGTTGCTACGGAGATAACAGTGCGTAAAACAAACACCGATGAAGTTATATTGTATGAATCGCATGCAGAGACACACCTGCACGCAACCGACCATCACAAAAAACACACAGAGCCATAACAAACACATACATATGAGCTGTTAATTCCCTCAACGCTACGCGCCAGTTGTTGTATCATTGCACTCTTATTCTGCTGTTTATCCAACCGCACTTGGAGGAAAAAGGCTGTAATGCATGCCATGACCTTTGAAATAATACACTTTTTTGTCTGGCTGAGCAGAACATTTGGCCTTACTTCCTCACCTACAGGCAGCTAATCAATAACAGTCATCTAATCCCCCCACCCCCAACCTATTCTTCCCTTCCTTCCCTTTCCTTTTTTAACACCTTCCTCTTTCCACCGTCCTATTCATCTCTACCTCTCTCGTTCTCTTATCTGCTATCATACTTCCACTGTCGTCAGTATGATCTACGGCACTGCCAGAGGCCCTGCGGCTGTTATTTATGCTGCGCCACACCGGTTAGTACATAACCGTGGCCCCCGACCCATTACTGCAACCCAAGGGTGGTCCTCTGAATTCACATGGTTTTGCTGACCGAGTCACCTTGTGGGACAAGTGCTGCTGCACAGAATCACATCCTCCATTAACTACGCTATACGAGGAGCGCAGCTGTAGGCTTTCATTTTAAGATTACAGCTCTACTTCTTGCCTTGTGGTCCTACTAACCGCAGTTTGATTGAAGACCCTTGAGATTATGGTATTATGGAGTCCACGGTTTGTGGTTTACTACACAATTTAATGTACCTGCCTTCAAGATGGAAAAACCTCAGGGCTCGTGGTAAATTTCTACTGTAATACGATGTGGCTAATAAGACAGGCTATTCCTCCAGGTGTCTTGGAAAAAGAACAAGGACAGGACCAAGAATCAGGAAGCGTGACGGTTAATGAAATCGGTCTACAAAAGGAAGCAGAGCGGCGGTTTGCAAATAAATGAATTAATTGATCCTCTTCACAACTCAAATTAATCATCGGCAAAGCTTTATCGTGACATGTTTAGTGTAATTACGGCAGATAGGGATGGCTTTTATGAGTCCTGAGAAAGGCAGTGGATGTAGTGGAATGTGGCAGGTTGAGTTAATTAAATCCTCACTGACTGGGCTCCTGTGACAGCCTTTACTTATTCTCTCAGTTAGAGATAATGAATAATACACAGAGTCTCTGAGTTAATGTCGCCAGCCTCAACTTTGATTATATGGGGGGTTTTCAGAAGGTATGGATGTTTAAAACAGCACATCGTGGCCAAGGTGCCATCAAATGTGCACCTTAAGTGGGGCAAAGAAATAAGTAAATTCATCAGCGCAAAACTAGACAAGCTAGGAAAATTGTGGTTGCGTGAAATTGATTTGAAAAACAACTTCTGTTCATTAAGAGGTACTAGAACGACACTTAAACCCCAGCTGCTCCAGTAGAGCTTGAACAGCTGAAGACCTGGTTGTATGGTTGTGAGCGGGCGGCTTGCAGACATGAACGTGTATAATGTTGATCTTTGTTTGACATACAGTAGAAAAAAAATATTATACCTTGTCATAGTCCTTGCAAATTAAACAACACATGGACTTTTCTGTGTTTTTGCCATAATTTAGCATCTCTAATGATTACACTAGTTAAGGTAAACATGAGGAACTTGCTAAACATGTGCACCAGTTGAGACTGTAGTTTGCCCTAGTTTCATTTTGTCATACTAGGCTTTCCGAGCATGAGGAGTCAGATGTCAAGATCTGTCTCCTCATACCCATAAACTCCACACTTATGGGTCATCTGTTGCTATTGATTACACGCAAAAATCTGCTCTAGAGAGAACCAAGCACCAGTTATTTGGTGTGCACTTGAGTTTGAGTGGCATGACTCCATCCCCACACAAACAAACTAGTTGAGTAAGCACTTCAGAGTTTGAAAAACTGCTTAAAACTACCTGCTGTTACAATAATGTGCCCCACAGTTTGGAAGTGACAGAGCACAGCTGAGACTGAGCATGGTTACTCAGTCAGCCTTTCCTTGACCAAAACAAAGGGTTAAACATCTTGATGCCGATGTACTGCACCCTAAATCCACCAGACTTTTGACAGCTATAAGTTGACAGATCCACTCCAACCTCTGGGAATATTCGGCTACTTCTTGGCAGCTTGAAGAAAATGGCACTGTACCTCTTAAACATGGAGAAAATGTCAAGCTTTAGGCCAGGCTATAGGGCTGATATTAAGTGAAGCCATCCTCTCCTCCTTCGTATGGCCCAGTGGGTAAACCAACAGGGCTTGGTGTGTAAATGTGTGTGTAAGGGGGGTCAGGGTGAAAGGACTCCCATTAGCCAGCTCATTGAATGTGGGTATTAGAGCCCCCCTGACATGCTGTGGGCCCATCCATCCATAGCAAGCCAGTGCCAGGGGAGCCGTTGACTCATTGGCCCTCAGAGCCATGAGGGAGACCTTGCTCTTCACCTGCGGCAGTGCAGACCCGAAGTGCCATTATTAACAAACTCAAGGAAGAAATGGGTGTCCTCTCTTTGTCCTGTCAACATAGTTTTTTTTTTTTTTTGTTCTTTTGTATTTTAATTATTGCTTTTTAGATAGATAGATAAATGGATAGATAGATATTATCACAGAAGGGAACCACAATAAACAGAATAAACAACACAACACAATTGTCAGACAGTTCCCTCCTGTAGTCCTGTTTTGTTAGTGTTGTCACCTGTGTCCTGTTAAACCAGTCAGTCAGTTCGCTATGTCTCCCCTTGCCATCTGTACCTGCTTGTGTTAATTGCCCTTGTGAGTATCTAAGACCTCACGGTCATGGTCATTGTCAGCCTCTCTCTTTGTGTTGTTCTACCCTGTATTTGCCTTCACTTGTTTATTAAAGTCATCTTGACTGATCAGCCTGCCTCTGCTCCTGCATTTGGGTGGGGGGTGCATCTCTTTGTACTTGACATTGTCATTGGTTTTTAGGGCTGTAGGGTTGACAGGCATGCGTCTGACATTGACGTGTTGTCAGTTTGAATTACTGCAGAAAAATGAATGAACAAATTAATTTTGTTGCCACTATAATAATATTATCATGGCATTACAACCAGCAGCAACAACTTCAAGTGCAATACTTGAGAGCAGTTCAAATTCACTACAAAGTCACATCTTTGACTCAGAAGTTTCTGCCTGCTTGAGAATGTCGACTTGTTCCCCTTAAAGAGACGTTACCCAGTTTGTGTTCATGTGCATGTCACCCATTGCGCACAGCTGCACAATGGGTTCATGTGACTTTAATTGGTCTGAACCGTCCCTGGTTCGAGTCGTTTCATACTAGAAATGTCATCATGGATCAGTTTTATCTGGACCAAGACCAACGCTTTTCATCAGACCAAGGTTCAGTTTGTTAATTTTGGTAAGTTAGACTGCCACAGAAATGCACCAAGATTGAGAAAGAGGCTGAACCTTGGATGAGTGCAAAACATTTGTAACCAAAGTCAAAAGAACGGCATGAAGCAATGAGCAAATTGATTTGATGCAAAATTACTCTGTAGCTGCCTGCAGGGCTCAGAGTACTGAGATGCGAGTGAGCGTTTGGCTTGCATTTACCTCTATACATATCAATTCGATTCAGGAGCACTTGTGAGTGACAGTCTCTTTTCTTGGCTTTACAGCGAAGTATGATAGGACCTCAAAGACAGAATTGCCTTTTTGTGAAAATATTCTGAGCATAAACAATAAGGGACACATTTCTACAGGTGCGTGGATTACCCAAAAATGAAGCAGGCTTAAGCCAAAAGGCAAGTAATGCCCTCGGGCTTCTCTTGACTCATTTCCTAGCCCTAATGGAGGAAACAGTGTTGATCAGAATGCATGCACAGTGACATGCTCTTGATAATCATATTGGCCACGCTCTTATGAACAACACAATGTATTGTGTAGTCGTTCTTCAGTAAAATTTCTAATTGAATAATGCCAGCCAGTTGTGGTTGTGTGTGGCAGATATTTAATCTGGAAACATCAATTCAGAGATATCCAAGTCATCTTTGACAATTCACAGATATTAACTGATGTAGATGTCTTGTCACAATTCCAATATTGTCTGAAGCCCACGGATAACATCTAGCCGAGCTGTTCATTACATCTTCACAATCAAAAGTGGCAATTCTATATCACTAAGTTAAATAAAAGTTCAAATGTATCTACAAGCCCTTTTCTCATTATATGTATGGAAGCCAGCAGCCACAAATTTTGTCTGTCTTTTTGCCATATCACAAGCTGTGAAGTACATGGTTGAGTATGTAAGTTACAAAAAAATAACTTTATCCAGGCCAGAGCTACTGTAGTTCAAGTTAAGAAAGAGGAATACTGGCAATACTTCCCCCAAAATGTGTACTCATCTTCTAAAATCTGAAGTAAACATCATGGATGTATTAACGAATACATAGTGCTAACAAGAGGGATTCAGAGTTAATGTGCTCACTGGGAGAAAACTTAAAGCTCTGATGTTTTAGAGCACTCCTTGAAAACTGCTGGCCCACATAAAATAGGATAAAAATATCCCCGCTTTAGCTTTTCCTAAACAGCTTTCAGGATGTTAAATTTCCCAAAATTGGTTGGGGTTATGGGATAAATTAGAGAAATGTAAATCTGCTCTTGAGTCATTAGGACAGGCTGCAGATGTGTTTTGAGGTTTTAATACCAAATTAAATGCTTTCAATAATTCAAAAAGTGGTAGGGGCAGGCAAAAACTGCAATGATCAAGTGGCTTTGAAAACACTGGTCTAATTCACCACCTATGATGGAAAAAGGGAGACACAAACTCTGCCTTATGATTGAAATTCAAAATTCTTATTCAAATGAACGTCTGAGTCTGTCTCTGTTGGTTTGCTTCATTTCCATCCACCACTTCTATGTTTGTTTGTTTTTTTTTGTTTTTTGTTTTTTTTTTTTCTTTTTTGCACTGACCGCCCTCCCTATCCCCCAAGGCCACAGACATGATCAGCACTGGTGTGCAAGCATACCAGACATTGCAGTCTTTGCAGATACAGGTTGCCAGGAGCATGGAGCAATCGATGACCAAGTGCAGATAATAAAATGCAAAGGTGCCCCAAAGTAAGACTGAATCTATGTAGATGCCTTGAATAAAATATGAAAACTTAAGTTGTTCAATGTTTCAAAGACATCTCAGCAAAAAGATAGGGGTCATTCAGACAAAGCTGGTGTCAAATCAAAATCTGAAATGAATGTTATTTTTTAGTTATTGCATATTCACCCCAAAGACAGAAGATGAAAACCTTGTGAAGCTGTCTATTGACCCAGACCTTCAGCTCCACACTGGGAAATCAGGAGTTACTCTACATTTAAAGTACGATATTGGTACTTTAACCTTGACCATACCTAAAGGCCACCTCTCTTCTTTGTAATGCCCAAGTCCTTGGCAGAAAGAGGGGGAAGGATGCAGATTGGGTGGTGAGGAGAGTGATTCCGCCCTGCCATATTGTGTGAGTCCTTGGGAGAAGCATAGCTAGACAGATGCAGTTTGTATCTGTCAGCGTGGTTATGATCTACGACACCGGGCCTCCAGCCAGCAGATGGTGGGAGAAATTAAATCTGTGACACAGGCGGTCACAATGGAACTTGGAAATACAGTAGGGGGCTACACCTAGTGTAGTGTATGTGTGCGTCTGTGCGTGTGTAAGTGCATCCATGTTTTAAAATCTGTATTCCAACAGCATTCCAACACCCAAAGGTAAGGCCAAACATCACCCACCAAAAGTAGACTCAAACAATCATACCTTGCATTAATTTCATCAACCACCTATGAAATGTTGAACATGTTTTACTGACCACTCACCTTGTTCACACCGGGAGGAAACAGCTATTAAAATGGCAGTGCTAGCATTATAGAAAGCCAGCAGCAAGCAAAAAGAGAATCAAAGAGAATGAAAAAGTAACGTGGGGGAAAAGCTGTTACACAACAGATCCTATTCTGGTCATTGTGGATGATTTGAATAGCGCGAAGGAAAGGAGAGGATTAAGTTGTCGGAGGAGCAGGGCTCGGTATTAAATCATTCCGATATAGCTTCTGTATGTATTTATCTTGCCTGGGAAGAGGCGCAATAAGATTTCTATGCTGTTTATCCAGTCAGGTTTGTTGTCCGCACTTGCCTGGCTCCTGAGATATTTATTACTGGCATTGTGTCGCAGTCATTTTCTGCCTCTGCACCAGGGACTATAATGCATGCCAAGCAAATAAAGGCCTTTCCTAACCGGTGAGGCCATAATTTGTTTACTGCCACCAAACACAGGACCACTGAATACAGTCAACACACTCAGTCCAGGACACTGCATTGAATTCCACTTAAGCATTTTTCAAACTATGTACATTACCAATGAATTTTCAACATTGTGCTGTATCATTATGGCCTCTTTTCCCATCTTAAAATCAGGGAGGCATAAAATGGACTCACAGGGCAGAACTCCATTAATATTATAGGAAGCTGGACCACTCCAAAGTTTGATGTATGACATGTTTTCATCGAGCGAGGAACTGTTTTTTTCTCTGCCGGAGAAGCTTTGATTCCTTGCATATTTCTCGGCTGACCTTTCCAGAAATTACATTTTTCTCTACATTAGAGGTTTGAAACAAGCTGTCTAGTAGCTTCAAAAAAAGGTGCGCCGCTGGTCTGAATGTGAACCATTCTAAATCACACTCTGACAGCACAGGATCCCGGTAATGATGGGCCTTTTGATCTGCTACCATTAGATAGCATTCCTCCTGTCTAGAGACCAGTCCAGTGTCTCAAAGGACAGGAGAATGTTCCACAGCACAGCAGAAAAGACTCTGAATATTCCTCAAATATGGCTTGTGTTTGTGGACGTTTCCCAATTCATACAGACCTTCACAGGTGCCAATTTGACAGTTTATAGTGGTTTTACACATTTTTGGGGCATTTAGCTGACACTTTTGCCAGAGCAATTTACAATGAGTGAGCAAGTGGAGGTTAAAGGTGCAACAGCGAGCATTTTGCTGTCCCATAGCCAAAAGGGCGGTAATACACCTGGAGGAGTTTGTGTTGTTTCTGATAAATACAAATGACTGAAGAATTACTTAGCCAGGTCACTTTTTGGCTCCCAATCCTGCTATGGACAGTACTGTGGTGATAAAGGAGAGCTGTCAGGAGCCATGTTGTTCTCAAGCCAAAGAAGAAGATGACAGCAACATTATTATTAGTCTCTTGCATTATAGTGTACTGCCTCTTCACAAGACATTTCTATTGGATCTCTGCTGTAAATAGTCAGCTAAGTTCTCTCTACTGTGATCATGTGACTTTATGATTTATGTTTTATGAGATACCAATGGAAACTCCTTAACCATGTTCCTCAAAAAACTCCAAAAAGAGCTTCAACAAGAGCTAAAACATGGCTGTTAGCTTTGGAGAAAACCTGTGAACTTTCCATTCTTAAATGGTCACTTTATCCACTGCACCACAGCGCCTCATCAATTTTATCATCAGCATTACTGTCAAGGTACGCTTTTGACACCCTCTTAGCTATTCCTTGATTTGAGCCATTGCATTTTATATTTTACATGCTCATCAAACGACAACGCAATAAAAATCTAAAATATTACCGTGTTATGGAGAAGTGGCCCTGCACTGCGTTTAAGACTGATGTTGTGAGCGGAGATGTCTTTTCCAGCTGGCAGTAGTTTATTCCATACATCACAGAGACAAGCACCATTTACCTGGATACTTACTGAGGCAGTTCAATTCAAGAGGGGCGCTCACAAGGTCAGAGCAACGGCATCGTTACCCAAGTAATGAGTCATTGTTCCCTCTGGTCATCTATCCATACTATCCTGCATGCCATACCACTGTGTCACAACTGCCTCACCATACTGGACATCATATTAAACAGTGAGTGAGTGAGTGAGAGAGAGAGAGAGAGAGAGAGAGAGAGAGCAAGAGCGATCATGGGCAGCAATAC
>OMLB01018983.1:7465-22750 GCA_900302555.1 Myripristis jacobus | reverse complement strand
TCTGGTTCTTGTGCCATTAACAAACTGGACATTTTGGCTCAAAATGTTGGACAGTATCTTGAGATGATGTAACTCTATGATATCTTGAGGATAAATGGACTGCATTTCTATAGCGCTTTTCTAGTCTACTGACCACTCAAAGCGCTTTACAATGTTTTGCCTCACATTCACCCATTCACACACTGATGGCAGAGGCTGCCATGCAAGGCACCTAGCTGTCCATCAGGAGCGATGAGGGGTTCAGTATCTTGCTCAAGGACACTTCGACACACTCTGGAGGAGCCGGGGATCGAGCCGGGAACCCTCCAGTTACCAGACGACCGCTCTACCTCCTGAGCCACGCCGCTCAAAAGCAACAAAGGCATTTATTCCAGACTCAGGCAGTATATGTAGTAGGGCGGCCTTTACAGAGAAGTAGGAAAGAGGAATATTTGATTAGCAGGTTGAGATTGAAAGCTGAATTCATCTTTATTCATCTTTATTTAAAACAGTTCTCAGTTCTCACAGTTCTCCTAACGGCAACTGTGAGAACTGTCATTAACAGGAGATAGTGGAGCGTGTCTTTTTTGTTTTTCCTAAATATTCTGGATTGAGATTGCTCTGAAAGAGACAACTGGAGATCAGAGGGATTTAAAATTTGGACTTAATGTGAACACTCTCACCTGAATCAGGAGACGTCATTTTCAATTATGTTTTTAATTTTCTACATCAGGGGTTTTCAAAGTCTGAGACTGCAGGCCTCCCTCAGACAAACTCAAACAAAAAAGGCACCCCACTCTTAGCTCAGCTCAATTCCTGGATGTTAATGAGATCATGTTACTGATGTTTGATCTCACAGACACTCAACAACTGAGCAAAGCTAGCCTAATATTGCTTTTGACATCACTTCAAACTGCACACAACACATAACAAGGGCTGACTCCAAAGGCAACCATTAGTTTGTCTGACTCTGGCAAAGGAGGAATAACTGTAAAATTCCTCGTAACTATACGTGAATTTCATTTTAACCAAATGACAGATAATTAAGCCGTACTACAGCACAATCTCCTTTTGCCAACTAATAAGTCAGTTTATTAGAAAACTTTCATGAACATCTTTTTCACCTTCATTCTCCAAGCTTCTCTTACAGTGATTGGCACCTGCCTCTAAACCGTTGTTCAACATGATTCAGGATAGGGGTGGGTGAAAAAATGATAAAATCTTCCACAATAACAACGATATACTTATGAGATTCATTTTCAATAGTTATATTTGAGTCTGTTTCCCCATACTATGTGAACAGCCAATCATACAGCAGAGCAACCAACATGTGGTATGAGTGGCTGTCATATGTTTCCGGTCCCTCCCACAATCACAAAAACTCGGGATGACCAACTGTATGGAGCAGCATAATGTTACTCAGCAAAAAATAAACAGCTGCAGGAACAGAGTCTGTGGAAACTGTCACCAAAACGAAGAAATTGTACCATAGAAAGGGCATACCACTTCGCTTATTTGGAAATGGTTCAGCTACCTGAAGTCTGACCAAACACAGACCAGCATTAGAACAGAACAGGGAACACCACCATCCTCTTCAACCATCTCAAAAGGTACCACCAAGGTACCATTTGAGAAGGTTGAGTCTGGTGGGAGGCACACCATCATGGAAAGAAGAAGAGGAGGAAGAAAAAGCCACGCCATGGGGTCTTCCAGGCATGTAGCTAACACTCTGACACAGAGCGATTTGTAATGAACCATCAGGCAGGAGTTCAGCATTGTGCTATGGGAAAAATGGTGACCTTAAGGGCAACCCATTGCATAACTCCGCAAAACACTAGTAAGTCAATAGTGAGAGGTCCATTTTGCTCTGACTGGAATAATTCTGTTTAGAATTGAGCAACTGCGGGTCAGTTTGTTGATATGGATAATGTGTAACACTTCACACCCCTCAGGAGTGGACATCAGCTGGCTGCTGTTTGAATTCAATTTCCTATCATCCAATTTGTCACACCACTGTAGCCTGGGCAAATACAATTGGAAGAAATAATAGAATGAATCTATCCTGTCTAGATCACACTGTAAGGAAGGTCTACTTTGCCGCACTAATCCCTTCCATCCTCCTCATCCCGTCACTGAAACACTTGAGCTTAATAACAGGAGAGCCTAGCTGCATGAGGGATCAAAAGCTTTGAGTTCAGCACTAGATGGATTAAACTGAAAGCTTTATCTGGCACCTTTAACACATGACCTCTCAAATCCTTTCACCTTAAACGTGACCACTAAAACCACAGCATCATGGCACAAGATTACTCTTTCATCCCATTTAAGTGTGCTGGAATCAGTGGTAGCCATGATTCTACCTTAATGATGGTGGCATAACTAATTTGTGATGCAGCAGTGGTTATTCGCTATAGATTACACCGCTGGGTGATGTTCCCTGTCAACATGACGTCATCCATACAACAGAGACCACATACACACTGCCAGAATTTGGTAGTGACAGCCAAATTAATGAATGAGTTGGAGTGCATGTCTATGGTACCCACTGGAGCAGGGTGGAGTATAAGATGTTTCAGTACAGATAATGCTAGACACTCTGAGTCTCCAATATCAAAGGTGTCTGTAAGTAGTGCCTGTAACCATAGCAACGTTATCCTCAGACCAACATGGCTGAGACGCAAGCTTTTGAACGTATAGTCGTCAGTCTACTCAGCAGTGTTGCAATCTGGTGCACTGCATCAACACATAGTTTTTCAGAAATAATCAGCCTAATGCATAGTTTTTTTAAATTCTCTTTTGTACCAACATTTCTACAAATACTGTCTTCCATTCCAACCACAGCCATTTGCTTTTCAGGTATTGAGTGTAGAATGTAGTTGTCACTTTTCCGAATAATCAAACAATATGTGAACTTTACAAGATTAAGGACTCCAGTGAGGGGTGACAACTGTACTTAGCTGCAGTGCATACATAGCCAGAGCAAGTCAATGCAAGGCTGAGTAGAGGTATATTCACAGACCTATGGATAAAGAGAGAACTCAGCCTTTTTGCGGCCCCAGATCACACACAGTGAGGATCTGATAGGCAAGAGCTAAGTTCAAAGGTCAGTGATTGTTTTTCAATAGAAGCTCCACTCATTCAAAATAACAATATTTGAAATTTTTTCTTTACTAAGCATTGCATTCAAATGCTCCATGCCTGAAGTGTATGTTAATTACTGCAGTTCAAAGTACATCCAGTGAGTGGAGACTTTGTATAAATAATGTTGCAGGTGACAGACAGCCCACATGAGTGAATGTGCTGCTCCAGCAATCATTATTAACATCCTGCTTTATTTTAATGTCGACAGAAAACCTGAAACGTTGATGTATGATAACTTATGGTATCACTTGAGGTTCAAATGCCAATATAAGTGACTATGTTAGTTGTTGGACAGTTGGGACCCTAACAGTGGATTGATCAGGAAGCTGCAAATTCGCACAAAGAACATGATGTTGTTCAAATTCATTTAAGTCAGTCTACTATGGATGAGGCTGAACCTGAAGGCAGAGATGCTGTCCATGTACTAAACTGAGAGAGGTCAAGAAGTGGGTCTGGGGTGGTTTTGAAGCTTGGGCTCAGGCTGTTAAAGCTTTTCATAACAGCAGGTGTAGGTAAAAAAAAAAAAATCTCATCACCACTGAGATAGGTGATTTTGGCTTCCTTTGACACTACACCAATAACTGATTTGATCTGAGGGAAGCAGCAATAGAGAGTGGTAGGTGATGGGTGATACAAGGTTCTGCAATCTCTCTAAAGACCAGTGGGTTTTACTATCTAACACCGGTTTGAACATTTTGAAAACCGAGCTATTTCAATTTTACAATTTAAAAACAGCCTCTGACTAACCTTTCTTGGCTCTCCTAGAGTAAAAAGAATGGGAGATGAAGAGAAAACCCACATTTTATAATGTTTGATATAAAAATGATCATTCTGTCAGAGGATGTGGTTTCATTAAATCATTCCCCAGCTTCATTACATAATTACACTCACCAGAAAACTCACATGCACCTAAGTAAGTCTCATGATGTAATAAGTCTAAATATAACAGGCCTCATGAAGCCTCATAAGCAATAAAAAGATTATCCTTTTTCTACACATTGTTCTCTGACTAATCCCTTTACAGGCATCCCCCTTCATGTCCCAGCTCTGTAATTAACATAGCCAGCTCAAGTATTTTGAGACACTAAGCTACATCTTGTCTGAGCAGAATGTATGAGAGACAGGCCTTGACATTAATGCATGTCCACTTGTCTAGGACATGATCATCTGTATATACTCAAACAAGTAAACACTAGATTCTAGACAACATAAAACCCAGGTTTTATGTCAAGCTGGCCTGAGATCCAGGACTACAGGAAGTGTAATGTGGCTCTTCTGTAAGGACAGCTCCCATGACAGCAGACCAGCTGTGGAAAAAAAAGACTATTCATTTCAAAAAAAGTATGCTACCTTTGCTCTTGAGAACAAGCTGGAGCACACGCAGCAAATGTGCTTGCTGCCATATACTTAGGATGATGATAATTCAGGAATGTCATCTCATAATAATGTATTCAAAGAATTTTGCCATTTCATGTTTGACAAATATTCAATGAGCTGACTTAATTGGGCTTTGCTCTAACAAAAGCAATATTGAAAGCAGTGCATGTTGTTCTCTAGCACATTTCCCTGGACACCTCATGTGTGATGTGCAGTGTCTGGGACTTTTATAACTTGCAAATTGGGGACATTTTGGCCAGTCTGTGGTGGTCAATCAGTTTATTTTGTGGACACTGGATATCAATATAAAACACATCTGTTAGAGCTATATCAACATGTTTTATCTATATGAAATTCTTTATTTAGTAGACTTACTTTTGTCATGTATGAACTTTGTATGCATACATTTACACAGTAATAGTAGTAGCAGTGGTAGCAGCAGCAGCAGCAGCAGCAGTAGATGTAGCCCTAAAACACCCATACTTTTAAGTTCCTTGAAGAAGCTCAGACAGTTTGGAGAAGGTACCTTGAGGTACCTTGAAGCACCCAAAGGGTTCCAGACTGTGCTAGATGAAAGGGTTCCTTGATGAACTCGATAAAGGACCATAAGTTCTTCAGAGAACTGTTTTAGGGTTCCTGAAGAGTCTCAAAAGGGTTCCACCAGTGTGGCAAACTGAGAAACCCTAAAAGGAATCTTGAGTATCCTTCCATTTTTACTTTGGTGTTTTATAATTTATCAATAAAAATCTTGTCCAACATTCCCTATGGCTCCCCTTTTCCCTATCCATGACAATGAGGTTGCCAGAGAGTAAATGGGATAAAACAGGAAATGACTGTTAGTTTGGAAAGGAGTCCAGATAGATATGAATGGCATAGTCCTTTCACCACATTTTCTCAATTATTGATTGTAAAAGAATGTAAGAAAACAGACTCATGTTGGCACCATTTCTCCAAATCATAATTGTTCCAACTGGAATGTGCATCTTAAAGGAATACTCCCACGTCTCGGGCAAAAATACCCTTATTAATCACTGTCTGGGATACTGAGTGTGAAGCTTCAGGCCTTGTGGCCTGGTGGCGGTGTGGTGCTGGGCCAGTCAGATTTATATTCAACATGCCGGACCACAGTATCAAAATCCATCACTCCCACTAAGTTTGGTTCAAAACAGGCAGCAGCTGAGACTCTGTTCCCTGTTTTGAACCAAATAGCATGTGATGGACAGGCAGGCGGGGACCAATCTATAGTATTGTCCTTAATCTTTGATCATGGCGGAAAAGAAACATTAGTTGCCATCTCGGAACTGTTTTTATTCAATAAATTAAAAAAGATCTAGCCCATATTTTTTGTTTATCAATTCTGACTGTGAATGTAGTAGATTTTAATTTTGCTCTTACCTGTTCTATTATTTTGGTAGTTTTGTTCAGTTAGATTGTACAATGTTCTCCGTCTTTCTTGATCAGATTTCCTTCATAAGAGATTTTGAATTTCAAATAAAGAAAGATGGCTACATGTAACGACTCTAATTTGACTTCAGTACAGAGGAAGATGCTCTGAGTCATCCCATACAGACACTGATATGCTGATGTGCCTCTTCTTAAGGGAGTAATCGCTCAGGGATAGAAGAAAAAAAATATTTTCAGTTGTGATATAAGATTTTGATGTTCTTCTTTTCTTACAATAAAGAAACTATTGGACATAATTTTTAAATAAAGGGACATATATCTATGGCCACTATTAACATACTTTAAACTCCAAGCAGGTTTCCAAGAGCCACTGTAGTGTATGTCCAATCAAATCAAGCTACACAGCAGTGTCCTTTTGTGCTTAATTGAGTGAGACGGCAAAAGTCCTTACTCTTTAAAACCACAATTCAATTATTCTGACAAGCTTTTCTGTCTCTTCCAGGCTCCCTGACAGGGGGAGACAAGGGGAGGGGAGACCACTTCTTAACATGCCGGTCCAGTCAAGATAATTTATGGCTATACTATAGAATAATTCATGCTGAGGCACAAGACAAAAGCATAATCTAATATGGTTTTCTGAGTATGATGGATGTGGGGAGTTCTTGATGCATCAGAGCATGTTTGGCTCAAATTATTGGAACAGGAGTTGAAATCTTATGGTGTAAAGCCTCACCTTGCCTTATTGCAAGTCCTGAAGCAGGTTAGTTAAATGCCAATATAAAATGTACAACAACAAAGAAAATAAACCAACAAATAATTGATTCTTAAATGGACAAAACTGGACTGAAAATCAGTAATTGCCTCCTTGCTAGATATAGCTCTGTAAACAACTGTAACATCCATGCACACACACACACTCATACAGACAAGCTGACTTAAAGGCTGGCTAATGCAGACTGAACTGGATGGTAAAAGGCTTGAATAACATCATGAAAGCCTTCTGAGTGGGGCTGGATATTGAAAAATGATAGCCATAAGTGCAGTGCCAATTTGCAATATCAATGTTAAGTATGAAAAGGTAGTGACGAGCTTAAAATTGCTGGATTCTTATCAAATCAGCTCAAGTTTTCCTCTTGTTTATGGGTTGCTGACTTGAGAAATCAATAGAGCGAGGTTTCATTCTTCTCAGAGAAACAGATAGCATGTGCAAAGTCTACCCAAAATGAAATGTGTCACACAACTGTTATTCATCACACAGACAAATTTCTAAAGCCTACTGAGCCTTACATTTGAGAGGTTGATAAATGTGGCAGCACAATTCTGACTGCTTTGAGACATGCCCAGTGTAATTGCTGTATATCTCTAACAATACAACAGCAAGAGTCCTATGATATAATCTGAAGTATGAATCATGGAATTACACAGAGAGAAAAGTCCAGCTATACCACATGGTTTAGTTTACTTTATTTGCTGTGATTTGTACAAATGAAACACTGGAAATTAAAAAAACAAAACAAAGCAAAACAAAACAAAAAACTTCAGGTGAGACAAGAGTGAATTACCTCAAAATGGGAAAAAAAAAGAAAAAAAAATGCAGACCGAGTGACAAACTAAACCAGAAAATCTAAGAGCGAATTGTATAACAAAGGTCACATTGCTCCCATTCTCCTCTATCCAAGACCAGCGCCATTTATTCTTAACGCCCTTATCAACATCTTTGCTGTCTTCCCCGAGCTTCATGAACCTGTGGTCCATGCTGTGGTTTGCAGTGCGTCACTGTAGGCTAATGAGGCTCACTTTTGACAGCACATGGAGCGCCTGATTGTCAACACCCAGGTCCCGCCCCCACCCTACTTCTGATTGGCAAGTAGGCCTATTGTTAGTGTGGTTGAGAACAAAAGCTGTGCTTCTATTGGATCCAGAGAAATGTCTGTTAGATAAATCTGGGCAAACTCCTTTTATTTTTTTTTTTCGCAGTCACACCAGAGATCCAGCACGGCGCCGGAATGCTATCAGCCCTGCGGTGCTGTACGACAAAGCGAGAGATGTTTGTTGTGATACTGAGTGCAGAGCAGTTCAGTCGGCATGCCTGTGAGCTTTATAGTCTTTTCTCCTTCTTGTTAATGTTCTGTACATCAAATTTGATTGTACAAAATGTGCTACATAAATAAAGTTTGGTTTGGCTTTAGGTGTGGTCAACAGTAGTTTGTAGCTGTAAAAGTCTGAACTGCCGGTACAATTCTGTGGTGTAAAAATCTTCATAGTCATCTTCATTGTTGATGTGTAATTGGTACTGTCAAAACACCAAAATGTTGAATTTGACATGGCTTTAATTCTAAAATAATACCATGACACACCCTTAAGTAATGTGAAATAAAACTAAAAGGCAAATACAGAAAATATACTAATAAAAGAACTCTTGTGTCCTCTTGCATCAAGTAGCTACTGATACAGTTCTGATACAGATTGGGAACAAAACTGTCTCAACCAAATGTTGCCGATTCACAACTTCCTCTGCACTTGCATTTAGCAGCAAAACAACATGGTCATGTAAATGGCGCACATAATTATCTGGAGACATCTGGAGCATCATTTTCTTGTAAAATCTACAGCAAACTTAATTTGTGGCAAAATAAATGTTTTCACCACAATTTAAGCTCATGAGAGAGTAAATTTGATTCATGCTGATAGTGGTAAATGGGCCATGAAACTACAAAAAAGGAATATTAGTCCTAAGAAATCACTTGAATGGTGCCATTTGTGAATTCAAGCACCACAGCACTTTCGCAGCAGTGGCACCAAAGGGCAAAAAGTGGCCTCAGCTTTTTGAACTATACCCAGATAAAGACAGTCGTGCAGTTCCTCTCCTGGCAGGCTACTTCAAACACTAACCTCAGTATAGGTCTGTGGGAAGTCCAATCATTTATGCAGAAATATAAAGTTCTGCAAAGTTTTGCCAAAAAAGAGAGAAAAAAAGTAAGTTACATCTGCAATAACTACATTTATTTCCTCTATGCTTTATTTATTGAGTCATTTTTTAAATATTTGAACACTCACAAGGGGAAATGCCTGCATAAGAGTTTTTCTTGGCAAGAACAGTAGGCTTTATGGCCATATAAGGCAGCATGGGCTCACGTTTCCTGCAGGCTCCATCTGCTCCACCCTTTCACTATATTGCACATATTGCTGGCAACTTGTCAGACAACCTGGTGACTTTATTTAGAACTGTGCAAAACATCTATACAGTGGTATACTTTTGCAAAATAAGGTAGCGATTCTCTAGTACACTTGCATCAACTTATCGAATCGTTAATGCACTTCATTTTCACATGATATTTAATATTTACACCTTAGAACTCTGGGTTAGGTATGTGCACTATGCTAATTCTGTTTAAATAAACTGGAATGGCAATTTTCATGTCAGTTTTGTCACCTGACATCAAATAATTCACTGGAGTCAGTTTTTATTAATCTAACCTGGTGTTACGAGGTAGGTTGTATTTTAACTCGCTGAACTCCAATTTTCCCTAAATTGTCCCTTTAAGATGCTCTAAAAGAAAAAGTAAACATTGTATAACAAAATCACATCCATATATCTGCGGGCTGCAACACTTCACTGAAGCTAAAATCACACTGCTACTGTGTGGGATAATCAAAAGATGTCATTTTATGGTCAATACATCACCTAGAAGACATCTAGATGTCTTGAGCATGTGTGATTCAGCAGGACATGGATAGTATCTTTGGGAACATTGGGATCTCTGCTAAAATGTAAAATAAAGTTCTGTGGGTTTGAACAATGCTCAGCTGCACAGCAATGATAAACTCACCCATGGGAGCAGCAGAGTTGAAAACATTTTTAAGCTTTGTTTACACACATTCAGTCCATTCTGCTGCAATGCATTGTGAGACAAATTGCATCTCGACCCATTTATCATGATATGTATTATATATGGTGAGGTCCTTGCCCATACCCAGCCCTACTTTATTTCTCCAAAGCGACTGGCGAAAAATCGAGCGCATGTTTCTGACCCTAGGGAACGATGTTAATGTGTTGAATCCCAGAGCGTTTGGCAACAGATTGTGTCCTGCGGCCTTCTTGGCCCACTCGCTAAAGGAGATATTTGGTGTCAATGGGATTTGACCTTGTAAAATAAAGGCTAAGAAGTAAAATAAATAAATAAATAAATTGCAGATTTATAGTGACTTTATGAGCAAGCAATAGTGATTTTTCATAGACAAAGAGTTGGCAGCAGTGACCAACCAAATACTGACTCTACAAATATGATATGCTGGCAGCCAGAAAACTAGCTTCTTGGGCTTTGAACTAGCCAGCCAAGGGTCAAAGGACGTCGCAAGACCAACACAGGTCAAAATCCATTATTTTCTGGAGCATGAGCAGCGCTCAGTACAACGCTGAGGAGTTGCTGTTTTTTTGTTTGTTTGTTTACCTTGAAGGAGATCTCGTACTGTTCTCCACCCCAGATCTCCAGACCCGTGTCGTATCCTCCCAGCTCCCAGAACCACTTCCTGTCCACAGCAAACAGCCCACCTGCCATGACTGGAGACCTGGAGGATACACACACACACACATACACACACACACATTAATATCAGACTCAGCATTTTTGTAGCACTTCTCACTTGCCAGCCACAGTTTTCTCAGCGGTGTGTGAAATCCATCTATCTTCTCGTCTCTGCTGTGATCACACGCCGTTGG
This sequence comes from Myripristis jacobus, assembly GCA_900302555.1. Classification (NCBI taxonomy): domain Eukaryota; kingdom Metazoa; phylum Chordata; class Actinopteri; order Holocentriformes; family Holocentridae; genus Myripristis; species Myripristis jacobus. Next base: position 12,129 of record OMLB01018983.1, on the reverse strand, counting down.
GCTGCGTCTCATTTAGCAAAAAATAACTACAGATTCAGCAGCACAGCACAGTGTCATTAAAAACATCCTGCAGGTAATCAATCAGAGAGGAAGGGGAAGAGAAAAAAAGAGAAAGAGACTGAAAGACAAAGTGTGGGGAGGGAGTGAAGGATGTAAAGAGAGAGGATCTATGTTTTAATTAGGTTTCTCACTGTACTAGTTAGGAATCTTAGATTTGCTCAAAGACAAAGGACATGTACATGGTAGACGGCTTGCTACTCAGCTGAGCTCTTCAGGATGGAGACACTGGTATCTTAGAAAGTTAAGAACTGAACTGGCTTTGAAACCAGAAAGCTGCCCGGTTGAATCCCTGAATGATGGAAGAACTTGACCAGGGACAAGTGAATAAATGTTGTTGTCTTGATAACCACTGCTGATGTATCTTGAACACGGCCCTTAACCCCAAACTGCTCCAGTTTAGCTGCTGAATGCCCAGCAGTAGAAAACTGTTGACCCGAGGCAGCTCCCAGCTGAAAACATGTTCACACACTTTTTTTGCCAATGCTTTTCAATAATTATCCATGACTTCTCTATAAATTTTACCTTGATTTGCAGGAACGCTGAAAAGGTACGTTTAATGCAGCCCTGGAGAGGCCACAGAAACTTTTTTATGCGCATAATGTATCAAATCATGAATATAATCTTGTTTAACATGACCACGAGATACTAAGTCAAGGTCATGAAATCCTGGTATCTGTGCATGATTTTTGATGCCCTCAATTTGCTATCTTGAGCTCTCAAATTACTACAATTGTAGCCCTGTGTTCTGTATCTCTATGTGTACTATTTGGCAACAGTATTTTTGCAACATGGATACAGTAAAAACAATGAAAACAAATGGTCCTTGTTTTGTATCAGTTTTTATTTGTTTTTAATGCCATTTTAGGTAATAATTTACTTGCCAACTAATACTATTATCCTGAACAAACAATAGCAGGTTATTAAGTACTAAACAGCAGTTTCTTGCGTTCTAAATTGTGACCATGAAATAATTTTTAAAAATGTTTCTGTGGCCTCACCAAGGCTACACTGGAACTTTCCTACTTGTATTTTCAACTCCCGGCAACCCCAGCGTAAACACACAAGCAGTTTCATTTTCAGTCCACGGTACAAACTTTCACCTTGGGGCAAATTCAACCCTGCTTGGGACCAGGGTTGAATTTTTTTTCACTGCAAAGAGAGTTGATTTCCCCTGGGTGAAAAATGTAATGTAAAAACAACAGGGTTGAGTTCAGCATTTGGAGCAGCAGCTCACAACAGCTGATGTTACCATGACAACAAATAAACCGCTATAATTCTCTTAGGATTAGCAGTATTAGCTGGCTAAAGAAATTGGCTAAAAAGTAGAAACAGGAGGCTCAACGGGGCCAACAGTTCAAAATAAACAACAAGAGAGACAAAGTATGTCGGAGGGAAGCTCTCTTTGTTAACTGTGAATAAATTGGCTAAAATGTCAAGGGCATTAACCACAAATGGACAAGCTGGGTAACTGTGGCAACACAGCTTATCAACCTAGATATTATATTTGAGAAATTCTTTTAATAAATGAATGAATGAATGAATGTGTGTCTTCAACCTGGGGTTAAAAAAAACACGTTTAAAGTAGCTTCTCCAGCACTGAGGGCAGTGTAAACCTATGAGTGAGTGATTAAAGCAAAGGTAAAAAGAAGTCCAGTCGAGGTGCCCGATGCCACCCTGGGGCGACTTTGTTTTGGCAAAACAATCACTTGGCTTGTTTTGGCAGACTGTCTTTATTGCAACTGCTTTGACCAAAAATGTGGACAATATTTTCTCCCAGATGTTAAATAATCTGTTTTAGTTCAGGAGACTGAGTTAAACTGATGTTTGAACACACCCACAACAGAAATCCTAAAGCAACACACAAGGAAATCCTGGTGATTTTAGCCCAGAAGCACAGTACTGTTTTCTTCTGAACAGAGTCATGGCAATGTCTCTTCCACAGCCCCCATGCTGATGAGAATATTGTGATTCTGCGCTCAAATCACCAGGATTTCCCTCTTACTGAATCTAAATAGTAAACAGTCTAATAATAGAGTTTTTTCTCACATTTGTGATTTTATAATCTCAGAATCTTTTTTCTTGTAAATTTACCACTTTAATCTTTTCATAAATTTACAAATTTAATCTTGGAAATACTGAGTTTTTTTCCCGGAATATTACCCCTCCACCACCGGCTCTGTGATTTTTTTTTTATTTTTTTTTTGCTCCCTACAGTGGCTACAGTACCTAATACGTCGTCGTATGTGTCTACACCTACACATTGTAATTTCATGTTAATTGACTTTTCCATATCTGACAGTATGGGCCTTATGAACAGGTGGAACTGCAATGAATGTGTGTTGGTGAATATTGATCTAAAGGGGCATTAAGCAATCTCTGCCATCAAACAGCAGGAATTGCGACAACACTGATAGAACTTATCTGCTGCTGCACAAGTCTCTGCTGCTAATGTAGCAAGATAGTGATCCATGATGTTCACCATAGAGTCAGTGCAGGAAGATAGTGATCTGTTGCTCCAGTGTTTAGATTTGGAAGAATCCAGGACACAGAAATCCCCCCAAAACATAGCATCATGCCTGGAAATATTGCACTTTTGAGATGCATGAATGAGGAAACATGATTAATGTTCAATAAGCAGCCTGCAAACAGTGCCTCTGACAGTTTCCAACAGAGGGGGACATGACATCAAATGCAGGAAAGCATCTGCTAACACTGCTGACACTCGCTTTTTAGAGGAGATTTGAAAGGCTTCATGCAGCATGGCGTGAGTTTCAGTTATTTGAAGTGTTAGCATTTTAAGTTACTCACTTAAAACTTCCAACTATTAAAAAGACACTCCATATAGTTTGAATGTGTTGGTAATAACATGGCAACAGCTACTTTACTGGCTAGATACAAGCTCATCTTTACAGTCATAGCTGCTGTCAGTTACACGGAATTACACGAAAACACCTCCTTATTATGGCTCATTAAGAGTGTATCATAAATTTAGGCTGTGTGTATATGTGTGCATGTGTGTTAGGGATCAGGTTGAAAAAGCACAAAAAGCATGCTGTTAGAAATGTAGCAGTAGGAATAAAAAATATTTTCTTTTTAAGTTCTTGGCTTTTTCAGCTCAGCTGTAAACAAAGTTAGATCTTGCAGTGTCACATGAGGAAAAAAGTGTGAATTACCATTTTGATAACACATTGCAAGGTCTGTTTGTTTTGGTGCACACCTTAAGAAAAGGTGTATTGTAGCTGGGAAACAAAGAGATGCATGGACAACTTTCAGTGCTGTCATGTCCGACACAATAACACCCGTAAAACAAACTCTGAATAGTAGTGTTGCTAAAGATTTAACTTACAGCTGAACAACTGCTACAGACAAAAATGCTTCTACACTAGAATGTCTCAAAATTTCTTTTCATTACTTCAAGGCTCTGTGCCAGTACTTCTTCTGAGGTGTTTCCCACATTCAGTCTGTACTCTTGACCTTCTGAATAAAATCTTTGGTTAAAGTGGCAAAACAGGAGTGACAACTAATTACAGACAGCTGGCACAACCAATCCAGGCCCCTGATGAACCTGGTGCACAAGTGAGACTCTGATCCGTGGAGATAATCTTGCCTCACTCTCTGAGATGAACTGTGGATGAACAGGTAGAGTTTTGAAAACGCCTGAACGCAGCATGAGGTGTCTTGCAGCAGAACAGCATGTGGATGTACTTTTATTACTGATTTATTCTTGCTAGCCTTCAACAGAGACCAAAAGGGCAAAAAACATGATAAACTTACTTTCAGTACAGTCAAATACATCTTGTAATTGTCCACCCAAAAGTCGGTGGCTTTCTACAGCATTTACAACAATACATTGCCTTGTATACATCCACACCGTTCTGCAGCAAACTCAGCTAACGATGTGTTCACTTAATTTGAACCTCGGAACCTCCTTCTAGAAAACTTGCGACTTTCAACAACATGGTGTTCACTGTGGCAACCTTGAAACTGTGAATTTTCCTCCACAGGGAATACCAAAGAACAGAACATCCATATGCATGAGTGTAATCATCACTGTAAGCACTGCACTTTTGTGGCTTTTTTGATTAAATTCTGAAATTCTGCATTCCTGCTCTTTTTGATAGTCCAGTGTGGCAAGAGACAGTAAAGACACACACACACACACACACACACAGATGACAGACTGGTCAGCAGTGTGTCAGTTAGACAGGGCAGAAGTGGGGGGACAGCAAGGTGTTACAGCCCACTAAGCTGGCCACTTTCTCCTCCTGTTCACCAGCCAACACAAACACATTCTTGTCTGATGGCCTGTTCTCAAACACACACGCACGCACACACACACGCACGCACGCACACACACATAGCTAGACTGTCATGAAGTGTGACTGATGGAAGAGAGCACAGGAAGGAGTAAAGTGTGGTGTGTGTGTGTGTGTGTGTGTCCTTGAGAGTCTGTAAAGAGAAACAATGAGACAACAAACCTGTTAAGAAACACACAGGCAGTGGAATGTTAATGGTTGAGCTTGCAGTGCAGATTTGGCGACTGATACTCATCCAAGCAGCGTTTTTTTTTTTTTTGTTTTGTTTTGTTTTGTTTTTTTAAACCA
>OMLB01018982.1:10906-23406 GCA_900302555.1 Myripristis jacobus | reverse complement strand
GCTGGAAACCCTGGGATCTCCACCAGAATTGCAAATAAAGTTCTGTGGGTCTGAACTAAGCCCAGTCACCCAGCATGCATTTATAATGAGGAGCCCACTGGTGGGACTGGCAGAGCTGAGGAGTTTAATCTTCAATTTCAAAGGGAGTTAATACCGAACGGTTCAAACCAAGGTCTCCTATACAGATCATGGTGCACACTCGAGTTATAATATCTTCCCATATATTCTTCCTCTGTCTGCTGATATCAACTCTGACCCTTGCAATCCTTCCACCGGTTACTTATAATGTTGGCCATCTTGGAGCTAAGGGTTATTCTGCTTTTGCATGGTGATGGAAATAGTAATCTTTCAGTATTAGTAGCAATACCATAATGGAAAAATAGTAGGAAAAGTGAAAGCAGTCATAATGAAGAACAGTTTCTTTCAGTGATGCATTAACTTGTAAGAAATATTTAATAAGTTACTGACCCATAGCTATTGGGATTATATTTTAACAATGCATCACATTTGATGTTTTGCATGGAAAAGTTTAATCTGCAACGTAACTAAAAGAACAGCTGTCAGATGACTGTAACGCAGGAAAAAGTGCAACATTTACCTCTGAAATGTGGTGCAGAAAAAGTCTCACTAAATGAAAATATTCAAATGAAGTGCCGGCGCCTGAGTGTAAAAATGTTGCAAAATGCCACATCATTATCTGAGCGGAACAAAAGAACAAGCACATGATGGACTTTTGCAAACTCAATGTGATCATAATAAAAAAAAAAAATCTGTTTTGACTGCTTCCATGAGGCGCATTAGCAGAGTCAGTGGAATATTTCTAGAGTTCGAGAAGAGCAGCTTTCGGTGTGAAAAGAAAATGAGAGGTTCGGCACGTTCCCTAATGGTGCAGGGGAAACAAGCATTGTGGCGGCCTGAGGAGCGAGTGGCCGACCGAAGAATAGCACCTTCACACAACTTCCAACATCACAGGGCCGAATTCAACTCGGCTGAAACTCCTCAAAGCAAAAACACTGCCGGGGAAGAAACTCTGAGAGAAATGTAAAATACCGTTTCTGAGGCGTTCCGTGCTGCAGGTACTTTGATCTGCAGGGGAAAAGCTTCTTTATCAAATAACCACAAACAGGCAGACTCTCTTTCAACTAACCTTTTCTCTTCTGTCTTCGCCTCCATCTGGGTCCAACCCTCTGTTCTCCACTAACCTGAGCAGGAAGTCGGGACGACAGCCTTTTCCCGGCAAACAAGCGGCCTGCCAGTTCCACGGCAACTCTACAAAAAGCAGCCTGAGACAGATCCATCTGCTGGCTTCGATTGGTCGTTTGGTTACGCATCCATCTGTTATTCATCCATTTATTCATCCATCTGTCCATTCATCTATCCCCCTAGCCTTCCATCCATCTATCTGGTGCATTTATTATTTATTACAGAGGCTATCTTATCCATCTATCTCTACCTGCATCCGTTCACTGGGCCTTAAAGGAAATTATCTCCGACTTGACTACAGCGTTTTAGCAACATGAGCATGCCCTCGCTGAGCCAAACGCGGCTCCATGTGGCGTTTCAGTGAGCGCAGACAACTGGAAGGTTCACAGTGGCAGGGGCGCCACTCAGTCAATCCCCTCCTCGGTGCAAAAGCGTGAATAAAACGAGGCGAGGAGGGGGGGAAATTCAAATTTCACTCCAAAAAAAAAAAAATGAGGCAACCCTTTGCAACCGGTTCGCTCGCGGCTAGCATTTCCACTGGGATTGCTATCAAGCACGCCGCTGCTCGCTTAAATGAAATGAGTAATATGGAAACTTTTTTTTTTTATCCCCCCCCGACATCCACAGCTGTAAGTGACACATTTCTATTGAGGAGCAGTCAGACCTAAATTTAAAACACTGCACTGCAGGTGTAGAGCAGCCTCAGCACGGTTTCGGTGTTGGACTGATTGGCGCTGGAAGTCTGGTTCAGTTTAATTGCTTAAAACGCGGAGCTAATTTTTACCATCAACGGCGACTCTAGTGCCGTCTTCGTTTTGATTTGTCGGCAGCGAGGGCCTCATTTATAACGGGGAAGCCAACAAAGAAGGTGCCAGGCTTCTTCAAATCTCTCCTCTCTTTAGTGGCCGAGTCTGTATTCACACTGACCTTGATGAATAGAAAACAGGAGAAAAGAGATGCCAACACGGGACGGCGGCATTGTTCAGCGTAACACTGAAGGAACAGACACACATGCAGATTGGTGCAGGCAGACAGACACACACACACAGACAGGTAGGCAGGGAGATGCTGTTTTTTGTGTTTTGTTTTTTTGCGCGTGGCTGATTTTATGCTCCTTGCCGATTGAGTTCACACTGTAAAGGCTGCTGAACTGCTCTGCGGCCTTATAGCCTCGATTTTATGAACTCATATTTGGGAAAAAATCAATTAACACCCCAACAGAAGAGGCTCAAAACAAAAATGCAGTACAAATGCGGCGCAATGTAAAGGCCGCTTCCCGCCGAAGTGCACTTGGTCATGTAGGACTTCATTATCCTCACGCCGTGCCTCTGCGGGCACCTGAGTAATCACGTGTGAAAATAGTTTCAATACAGCTCGCCGGTGCTCACTGCCTCAATAATAAATGAAACAGCCATCTAATTGTTGAATAGCAGCTGGAGCAGCGGAGGCAGAGACATTCCCATTCAGGTCCAAAAGCCCTGTAGCCCATCGTTTTGGTGTTAATGAGGGTGTTTTATGCGGAGGAAACTGTCAAAACTGTCTGCATTAGCTTTCCGAGTCAAGTGTTTCAAATGCTCTGAATGCAGGCGTGTGAGGGCTGAATATTTTAGGCCTGGTCTCGCAAGGGTGAGGAGGGATGCCGAGCTCTTGTTGCTGTCGTGGTTTTTGCACTGCCCTTCCCACCGATCGCTACCGTCACGGGAATACTGGAAAGCCATTAAAGCCCCGACCCTTGACCTCCTTAGCCATTAGTCGCTTGTAATCTTCAAGCTCAAGGAATTGAAGGTCGGCGTCCTGCTGCGTTCAAACTTTCCTTAGAGTGTGGCCAAAGGGGAGATCTGCTGCTTTTGGCATCTTGACACAGAGATCACCCGTCAGTCACCGTAGTCTGCTTTGTCTGCTCTGGAGTTTTCCTGCGATGCTGTGGTCACATCAGGAGGCACCGAGTCTACCATCTCCGTATTTTATCGACAATCTTTGTGCTAACGACTCGGCTCTTCTTCTGTTCATTGCAAGCAAACCAGACACCTGAAACGCACGGCTTGCTGTGTGCAAAAGGGTTTCTCCCAGACATTGATTATGTAGAACGGAAAAGGTAAACACTCTCATGATCTGGCTGCAGGTTGGATCACTGCCGTGTTCTCGTTAATTACCGGCAGCAAACAGCAAAAAGGATATTTTGTTTTAAGGAAAAATCCTCCTGTTGCTTTAAGAGGCGCCCGAGCTCTTCTTCCCCTCGCCCTCTCCGTTCGTGTCTCTATCTTTCTCTGCCTCTTGCCCCAATCCTCTAACAATATCCATCTCTCTCACTGCCTCTGCCCATTACACACTCACACTCTCACACACACACACACACACACACACACACACACACACACACGGGCGCGTGCACACCAAGTCTGCACTGGGTGACCTCACTGTTTTGCATTCTCTTGTCAAAACCCGGTAGAAAAATCAGATCCTCTGAGCTTTCCTTGCTTATCAACACAGCTGCTCTCCGGGCAGAGCACTGCTCAGTCTGCTGGCACAAGTGTTTGGTTCTGCTGGGGAATGCGACATTGCTGTTATCCTCCAATCACCTGTAATTTCAGCACAATTTCACAGCCTTAAAGATTTAGTAACTTAATTGCTATTTGCTAAATTCCAGTATGGTCGGCACATAATGCAGCGCTAAAGGATAAATCAGCTCTACACTGTTAAAAATAGTGGCCAGTCTTAGATGATGTACTAGCACATCTACAATGCAGTTTGATAGCAGAGGATGTCTCAGCGATGATAAGATGTAAAATGTAAACGGAAGGCTTTGATGTCAGGCCCTCATGATATAAGAGTGAAGGCATTTTTGACTATGGGATTTTGCACTGATAAGCAACAATCACTGAGGGAGAAATTATAGAAGAGCCAGAGATACCAGTTCCTCCACAATAGTCACAATAAACCAGAATGCAATGCAGCAACAAGATGACACAATGCTGTTTTGATTAAGGGGTGTGGCTGTGATCAGAGCCATGCCCCAATATTTACAAACTGCTTGGCTAGCTGGCTAGATTTGGTCCACACCATTACCATACTGGTGTATGCCACCATGGTGTATGGTGTAGGTCACCCGGGCTGACTGAGTCTGCACACACCGGGCTGACTGAGTCTGCACACACAAGCTGCTTCCTCCAGAAGATACACCCGATCCACTGCTTGGCTGGACAGGTGAAACTGTCTCGGGCACCTGTTTAGTGTATGGCCAGTGCAAACAACACAGTGTCGCGCCAGTGCAGTCTCGATACAGTCAAAATTGATGAAGAAAACTGCACATTTCTTCAATTGTGGAAAAAAATGTGCAGCTTTCACAAAAATCTGGCGTCTCTGTGCATAAAACAGTTGATATCTTTACTGATAAAATACACTTTACAATATCTCTATCAGTCAGTATGTCACTGTCAGTGATAATGCTACAGTCATGTATTTTGTGCAGTCTGACAGATCCCCCCCTTCATTTAACATCTGGGCTTCACCCTCACCTCTTGTTATAGCTTCTTGCTGGGAGGCACACTAGCTGTATGAACCATGTACACCGATTTATACATCCAAGTAAGCAGTAGTAGACAAGGCTGGATGGGGGAAAGTGGGTACAGCAAAAAAGCAATTTTTAATCATATTTCATAGCAAATTATCACCTGGAATACCTGGAATGCATTGAACATCACATATTGATATCACATGGTGGAGGGAGAATTAGAGGTAGGGCTGGGCAATATATTGATATATTATTGATTTCATAATATGAAACTAGATATCATCTTGGATTTGAGATATTGTTATATCATGTTATGGCATGGGGCAGCCCTCCAAGTTTTAAATTTATTGTCTGTCAAGTCTGTATACCTGTACATTTCATTTGAAAACACACTGTATCACAACACTTTTCCTTTTCAAATACCTTTTTAATCACTTGATTAATTATTGCTATGTCATATATTCAGAACTCATCACCAGTGAGTAATGCTTCATCTCAGTGGGAACAGTCAACTTGTCCCCCTGCTCAGTTTATTCTAGTCTGTTTTTGAAGTAGAATTTCTCAGTTTGGCACACAAATATTCATTAGCTGAATTTGAACAAAATAAACAAAATGTGAAAACTGTGCATGGTACCTGTACTTTCCCCACTGTGTTTCACTGAGCTCTCTGTGATATTGTGAGCCAGCATGAAACTTGACTGTAGCATTTTCAGCTGTGTGCCGCCCGCACAGCGCGTACAGGAGTACCCTACCAAGTGAAACTCAACCCACTGCCATGGATTGCCGTGCGTAGCACAGAACCCTTGTGAGATAAAGAATTTGTTTTTCTGTATAAACGTAAATTCAGCAAGGGAATTGAATTTAACTGTAAATCATGACTCATGTCTGAGGGCCCAATCAAATTGTGTCATTGGCCAGATGTGTCCCCCGGGCCTTATTTTGCCCATGTGTGACTTAAGTGATGGCTTGTCATGGTTTTAAAGGCTGCATTACCATAAAGAAATGCAATCTTCTGAAGTTACTAGACTGTTCTGATGACCAAGCCTTACCTGCTTGGTCATCTTGTCCACATTACTGATTATTGTTTAGATAAAGTTTCCTGTGTGTAAATATCTTATGAAAACACCAGCAGTCATCCCTACAATATTGCAACAACATCAATATCAAGGAATTTGGTCAAAGATATTGTGATATCTGATTTTGTCCATACAGCTCAGCCCTAATTAGAGGATGGAATTTTCTTGCCATACTTTTTTTTTTTTTTGAGTTCTGCATGACATTCACTCCATACCAGATCCTGGCTAGTACCTAGAAGTACTTACTGCCTTGCAACATTTAATCCATTTCCATGTTGTGTCTGTCTGCCCTCTGCCACACAGATCCAGCTGTGGGACACAGCAGGCCAGGAGCGCTTCAGGAAGTCCATGGTGCAGCACTACTACCGCAACGTGCACGCTGTTGTCTTTGTCTATGACGTTACGAGTGCCGCCAGCTTCCGCAGTCTTCCAGCCTGGATCGAGGAATGTAAGCAGCATGCTCTGGGCACAGAGGTACCGCGGATCTTAGTTGGCAACAAGTGTGACCTCCAGGACTCAATCCAAGTGGGCACAGATGTGGCACAGCAGTTTGCCGACGCCCACTCCATGCCACTGTTTGAGACATCTGCCAAGAATCCCACTAACCAGGGAGATGGTAGCTACGGTCGTGGAAACAGTGATCATGTGGAGGCTATTTTCATGACGGTGGCCCACAAGCTGAAGTCTCAGAAGCCGCTGGTGCTGAGCCAGCCGCCTGGGGGGCCCGGTGGCCCAGGAGGCACCGTCACCCTGGGCAGGGCAAGGGACGACGGGGGGGATGGGGCGAGAAGCTGGGGCTGCAGCAGCTGCTGAAAAAAGGATAGATGGAGGGAAAAGAGGAAGAACCCTTCAGGAGGACAACAGGATGGAAGACAGAGAACTGAAGGAAGAGTGGAAGACAGAGACAGAAAAAGCAAGGATAGCAAGTGGCTTTGCTGTCAGAGAAAAAAAAAACATAGAAGAATGTTTCCATCAAAGGAGAATACTTTTGCTAAATGCTTGTGCTTGCCTTTATAATTGACTTTAAACAATTTTTGGGTAGTCGTGTGATTTCTGATTTGGAATGCCAAAATCTGCTGTTGGACCATAGAAATGCTCCTCAGCAGGCCAAAAACCTGATCCTGAATCTTTTTTTTTCTTTTTTTTTCCAAGTTTCATTTCACTGATTTACGTGGTTGCTGTGGTCATGGATGAATGGAAGTAAAGTAGAATAGAAAAGGAAATAATACCTGGGGAAAAATGTTCCTGCTTTGGCCACTGGTGGAAGGAGGAATAATCCAAAGCAGCACATATTACATTACATATCATATCACTTTTGATATTGTTTCAGTAGATCAAAACAAGATCGAAAACAACCAAATCATGACAAAAATATAACACAACCACAGAAGTAGAATAGAATGGAAAGAGGTTCTGTGTCAAGAACATTGACACGAACAGATATTGCTTGTAGAAATTGGACTGTGTAATCGAGTAGTCATGGAGGAGTAACTGAATTTAATCAGTATCACTGGTCATGTCATATAAATAAGCTTCACTATGACTTGATGTGACAGCAGAGTTTCTATTCTGCGTTTTGCATTTATTTGCATTGTCACTCATACCTTACACCCTGTAAAATGTTTGGGGTCAGTTTGCTTTGAATTAAGAGGTAGGTTTTCTGTAAAATCCTCAAATTGAAAACCTTGATTACAGCTTGAGGAAACAATTGGGTATGAATACTTTATTGACAACAAAAGCATATAAATTTAACTTCTTCCATTTTCATACTACTTTACAAAACCAATGTCAACTGCACTGGAATGACCACACATCCATATTTATCATCCTCTCAGTAATAATGTAGGTTCCCCAAGTGTCATGGTCAAGGACATTTCAAGAAAATCCATACGTACCCATTCTTAATATGTCTCATCTGGGGTCTGGTTCTATAACTTCAAGCCAGTGAGCTGTGTTGTATTTGGCCTGCTCAGCTACCTGTTAATCCCAGGTAACTTCACAGCTTTATTGTCTGGGTTAGCTGGAGGGAAGTATCTTGTGAATCTTGGTGAATCTTGTCTGTTCAGGGTGAATTTGAGTTTTGGCCAGTTGGAATGTCCATCAGCAGATTATGCTGTTGTAAAAATGGGTTCAAGACTTCAGAGAAGTCCAGGCCTGTGCTAGCCTGATAAGATGGGTCTGATTTGGTTGGCACAGTATGGTCAGGCTCGTGATGCCACTGCAAGCATTTATAAGACCATTAGTCTGCACTAAATATTGGATTAGTCAGACCTAGGCTTTAGCTTGGAGGAAATCAGGCATGTAATTTGTGAAAGCTGCAACCAGGTTCACACTAAACTAACTTACCTGGGGTTAGAGCCTGAGGTCTCTGCCCCGACAAACCCGTGCTTCATCAACCAAGCGAGTCAGTCATGTAGTAGTGGGGCTCATAATCTTTATAGCTGTGTCCTGCAAGGGTACATGCACAATGAAGTTGTTTGGTGTTGGGGACTGAAAGCTCACTACTCTGGTATATTGGCATAATCCACTTTGTTTATATGCCATGTAAATTTGGAACCTCGGAAATGTTCTCTCATATCATGTCACCATAACCATACAACTCAACACTACCATTTCAAGTTCAATTTTGCCAGTTTTTTTTGGAGATCGTCTGCCTCGTTGTCTTACAGCCCCTGCTGACTGTAGGAAGCCATGGAACAGGCTAAATGCTTCCACAGGCTAGGACACAGTTCGGACAAAGTTCCTGGAACCTGATCTTGTCCCTGCTCATGGTGTGATGCTAACATCTGAGTAATGGAAAGACTTAGGAGCTAGCAGTTCTGTTTATCTTGATTAGTCAAGCACTGATGACACTTCTGTATACATGTCCTGCCATTATAGACCTACAGAAGTCCCAGGTAATGAAAAGTTCTGGGTTGTCCCTGGTACTTGAAAAAGGTTGTTAATGTGTTAACTTGTTAGACCAGAGCTGATGACCAGAGCAAGTGATCACAGCTCATGATCACTTGATGGGAATGTTGAACAATAGGACAACAATTGGACAATCTCACATAGATGTGGTGTATTCCTCTAATTTATCCCTCTGAAACTGTCCTTTTCACTGGCTCATGCTCCAAATGTTAGATGATGTGTTTGGGAGAAAGTCATCAGAAACAAAAGGATGCAAAGGGAACCTGTAAGGAACGCCTGTGGACTTCATGCTTAGTCCATGGGATGGAGTTTACAAAATGAGGTTATAGCTTTTTTTAAGGTATGTGGTGTTTGTGTGTTCATCCCTCAGTGTATGAAAGGCTGTACAATTGCTAGACCAGTAAACAAGAATATTGTGTTGTGTAGCCCGCGAATCAAATGGTGAAAATACATACCTCTCACAGTCTACAAGTTTTTGCAGTGTACACCTCAGGTGTCTCAACATGTAAATGGATGCCTATAGCCATCGTTTATCCTGTATGTAAGCTTATGATACATTATTCAGCATGTCTTGCATACACCATTGTATAAGAGCTGATAGAATCAAATGATTTCCTCTTAAGCCATGATGTACCGTAGGTTGGTATGGTAACCTGCTGGGATCCCATTGTTTTGCAGCAGTGTCTAGTGATTTATGTCAGTGTTGCCAGTGTTGCTCTCTGGGCTCTTGTGGCCACAGCTGGTCCTGTGGCTCCTCTGTTGTTCAAGCTGTACACCACCTTCTCCTGATACTGAGGGAGACTGACCATCGATTATACCAAATGACCTTTCAGGATTCCCTTGGTTTAGAGGCTATGCATTTGGATGGAAAGAACACAAGCACCAAGACCACAGGCTTTCATCTCCTTGTATGCATCTGGCCTGTGTCAGTAATGTGAAAAGAGAAGAAAAGGGAACGTGGGTGTTTAGTTTCCAATTTGGATGCTTTTTTCTGTTCTGTTGTTTCTGTGCTAAAGACAAATGATTGACTGCCACCCCCTCCCCACCACCATTTATTTTGCCTTACTTTTGTTCATTGTTGCTGTGAACAACAAAAAGTACTGTACATGTACTCTATGGAACATCATTCAGTAGCTCATTGCAAGTGCTCTGGAAAAAAAATGTAAGTACACTATGACATTAATTCACCCAGACACTAATGAGTGAAACAAACTATAGACTACAGAAAAGGGAGAAGCTTGCAATGGTTTTGTCATGAGTAACCTTGCAATAAAGTAACCCTGAACATTTCAAGGTGGCTTAATCACTTTGTGCTTGTTATTTCCCATGTAGAACTCTCACGTGATGAAATGCTAATAATTCCTGAAGGTTTTATTTATTAAATACAACATAAGAAAACAACTAATTGTATTTATTAAATACATGTTAAAACTGCACTGGACTTGCTATGAATTGAGTCCATCTCACATCCAGACTTCTGCATACTGGGTTTTGGTGGCTCACTTTCTCACACATATGGGTATACAACTTTTACAAAGGCAGGTTTAATGTGTTTTGACAATCAAAGATTAATCTGTGGGCAAGAGGAAAAATGTTTTGGTTGATATAAAGTCCACACTCCAGAGTGCTTTGTCTAATCGCAGGAATCAGTCCACAGCAGAATCCACAAGTCTCTTAAAAAAGACCCATCTATACTCAACTCCATCTTTCAAAACTTTGGCCTTTTCTAGGTATAAATCAGACTTAAATCTTCCCCTATGTCCATCCAAAATGATGAGGTATCAGCACAGGTTAAATATATTTGAATTTCAATCCACCATAGCCTCTCTCCTGGTTGGAAACCCCATAGGAACTGACAGGACAAAGGTCCCTGTAGTGGTGTGGATCTCTGTCAGGTCAGTCTGCTGTATGGAGGCAGTCTGGAGGGACCCTCCTCCTCTGTGGTGCCAAGTTCACTCCACTGGGCTGGTGAGCTGAAGATCCTGTCATCGCCTCCTGCTGGATGAAAAGGGAAATTACATAATTGACTGCTGAAAGTAGAACTCTCATCACAGCTAACACACCATGCATGTCATTTATCCACTAATGACAGTCACCAAATAAATACCACTGTCACAGAAAAATGATCATGGCCAGATATTGCTCTCTGCTGTCCAGACTCGTGATCCTGAGCACAGACAACATGTGTATGCTGCACCTATGGGTGATGTTCTCATGAGCAACTTCAGTCCATGGGCAGCTCAATACAAAAAAACTAAACAAAAACAAATTCTAAAACACTCAACATTCGTTCTTACCTTGCCAGGTACACACTAGCTCAGTGTCTGTGGGGTCACTCTGAGGAACAAGCGTTTCCTGGAACACACACACACAGTGAAAAGGAACAGTGAGTCTTGTAAAAGATTAACAAATGATACCCCTGCAGATACAGAATTAGTCTTCAGTGTGGCCTAACAGCTGTACCTCTATGCTGATGGTGTTAAACAGTGACTGGTGAGAGTATGTCAGTAGTTGAATGAAATGTATGTTTTCATGTCCCTCAGCATTACCAGACTGTCAGTGCGCTCTGTGGAGATAACCTGCCTGACCCAAAACACAGAGCTATTTACACGACTTCACTGATAGAATGCATTCAGCTTTAATATCAATTCCTCATTGATGCTGGCAAATCAATACTGTGAATCAGTTTCTCCACTATCAATTAGACATGAACTACATATGAACTATATATGAGCACTGACTTTTTCAGCAAAAGGGGAAAAAATCCACTTTTGGATTCTGTTACACTGCTAGGATCCATCATGTTGAGTGCATGCAAACCAAACACTGCAGTGAGAAGCTGCTGAGGAGAGGAAACAGCGTTATCAGCAGCTACAGTCTGGGATGGAAACCTGGCCTCGTGCCACTCCAAGGTACATCACTGAGAATCAGTAGTGTAAGAAGTTTGTCTGGATTGTGTTTTCCCCTACCAGTCCAGTTCTGGTGTCGTAGCAGCCACAGTAGGGAAGGCTGCGGCAGCCTGCATAGGCGATGAGAGAGGACAGAGCGAGGCTGACGGCACACGACAACAGTATGGTGGCATTCGCCCCCTTCACCATGCGATGCAGCACAAACGTCTGAGCAGAGACACAGACTGTCAGTGGAGCACATTTAAGTGTGTATTATACTGGAAATGTGAAGGGTAATCAGCAACATGTGTTTTATTTTGCATAAGTTAATACTTCTCTGAAAACTAAAACTGAGTTTTATTGATAATGGTTGTTGAGACGCCATACGTTGACTGCCAACTGCTTAACCACCATGTTTACCGACTATTACATCGCAGGCTATCATCCCAACAGACTAGAAAATGGCCAGAAAATTTTGGATGTCAGTCTATTCATAGCAAAATGCCAGGGCCCCCAGAGGTTTTGGGATGGTGCTGGGGGTATGGTGTATATAGTGTGTCTGTGCCTGTGTGTGCATAGTGGTTACCACTTCAGGACTGTGGTGATGGTGGAAGACATCTTCATCCTCCTCCCCATAGGTCAGTGTCAGGCAGGAGTAGGATGATATGAACACCACAGCCACCCAGGAAAACCCAGCAGCCGCCATCATCACACTCACCTTGAGTGGAGGTCAGACAGGCTCAACCAATGAAATCACTTTAACCAATCTTATTGTTTTATACTTCACAAATGAGAACTGATCCTATCAGAAATGTTCACATATACAAATATCATAGTAAAACTACACTGTAGGTCACAGAGCAAGGTTTGGATGCTGTAGCTATCTGGAAAGCACACGTAAAAAAAAAAAAG
>OMLB01018982.1:0-10886 GCA_900302555.1 Myripristis jacobus | reverse complement strand
AAAAAAAAAAAAAAAAAAAAGTCACCCCAAAGGAGAATTCAGAGCCAGTGTTCACTAAACTGGTAAACTCAATCTCATAATTCATCATCCTGACCAAAAATATCTCATTACTGCACTATATATGGACTACAGGCTACCACAGACACACTAAGTCCCTTGAGTACTACAGCCAGATAACAGTGGCTTCTTTTGTGTTATTTAGCAAAGGGACTTACCAATATTGAGTTTTTCTTCTGGGAGGCGAACAGTGCCAGAACACCAGGAGAAGCCATGATCTGGATAAGAAAAACGGCTACGTTAGGATGGATGGAGAAGCATTACACAGACCAGAGAGCTACAATAGATGCGTGACAGCTTTTTAATTTCAACTTTAGGGCAGTTTAGCCCCAATAAGCTCACGTCAAACTAACCTGTTAGTGTAGAATAACACTCTTTCGTCGAACATGAATTTCACTTTTCAGGTCGTAGTTACACCTTGTGGTTAAATCGGCCCAGTGAGGTGCAACGTTAGCCTCTTTAAAAGGTAACAACTACATAGCTAGGTGCTGCTTTATGTCAAAATAAAGGTAAAGACATGTCAAGTCATGGTCTACAACAAGTGTGGCCAATCAAAGAGAGAACAAACTGACAGATTTCTGTCTAGAGTTTGGTAGGTTGGTCTGGTACTTTGACCAAACCAACACTAACCCCGCAGCCCACCCAACAAACAACTGTCTCTCACCAGTCCTCCCCACACCGGGGTCCTGGTGGCGCTCAGCGGTGTGTTCTTCCGGAAAGCAGCGTCCATAAACCCGCAGACCACGCAAAGACCCGCACAAGCTATCTGGAGGATCCCGAGGACGAGCACACTCTTCTGGTTGAAGATGAAGTACCTGTGTCGGTCCATGTCTATCTCAACTTTCTCTCCTCTTAACTTGTGCTAGCCCGGAGGTGCATTAGGTTTGTGTGTCCGAGCGGGAGAAACGCCAAACTTAGCTGGACTGCCGTCCTTTAGCGGGCTTTCTGACGAGACAACCCCGTGGAGAGACGAGGCGCACGGTCACATCTAAACCAGAGTCCTCGCTACCTGAAGTCCAGCCACCGTGTTCACGCAGAAAACAGCGTTTGAGCCATCTTTCCCGCAGTGGGAGTGTGTGTCTTCCGGCTGGTTTGGCTGTTGACTCAGGTGAGCTGTTTATTCATTAACCCGCTGACCAGCTGCAGGTGCAAAACACCTTAACCCCTTCAGTGCCGGGCCCGTTACCGAGTTCAGAGATTTGTTTTTGTTGTCGTGGAAACGCCACCAACGAACATTTGATTTGTTTTGCCGATTGTTTTTTGAATGATCCTCGAGTTTGTGGATGTAAAGTGTCATGTGGTTGTGATTTTGGCAGTGGGTGTTCAGGCTTTACCACAAAAGTCACATAACAGCATAAAAATTTGATGCGAAGTTGATCCAAGCTAAGACACAATATATTAAAGTCTCACACAGATTAGACCAGGCCCAGTTCTTCCTAGTCCACTTCAGTTTGTTCTTGTTACAGCTGACTTTCTGACTCAAGTTGAGGGTGATGATTGTTTTATTGCCTTATCTACATGAGAGTTTGTTATGCTATTCTCTTTAAAGACATCATTTAATTCAAAGCGTTAGCAAGTGGACTTATATTTCATAATAATTTACGCCTTACCTGTTATATCATGTAATGCCTGTGAAACGTTAAATTTAGATGTAGGCAGCTTGACAGACGGGCGTCACTTCGGAGTCTCCTCATTTGAATAAAGTTGAGGTTTAGGCTAATTTATACAAATTACAGGACACAGTCTTTCATACTTCTAATTTCTTGTGATGACCCAATGTTTTTTTTTCTTTTCTTTTCTTTTCTTTTCTAAAATGCAAGTGGCCAAACGCTGTGTTCCTCACAGGAGAAAAAACAGCACCTGTACCTCACTGTACCTGCTCTCAAAACTGGGTCATGTGTGTGTGTACACATATCTATACCTAGATATAGATATATACATATGTACACACACACAGACATAGATAGATAGATAGATAGATAGATAGATAGATAGATACAGACATACATACATACATTGATACACACACACACACACACACACACTACACATGCATATAATACTATATACACACACATATACATATACAAATAATAAAATAGGAACATTCTACAGAGGGGAGAGAAATTAAAGGAAAACACAACAAAGTCAAGTTTCAAAACGTGTCACCAACCAAGCCATTTACTGTGAAAGGTGTGCAATTAGAATTTCAAGCAGTTTCAAAACCAAAGCACTCTTCAAACCTTGAAGATACCACATTAAAATTCAAGTATTTTCAAGGATTTCCAGCACCCATACTAACCCCAAGGACCCCTGAAGTGGTCATCTGGGCCAAAAATAGGATTTCTGCCAAAAGTGCAAACACTTGCCCCTTACATCCCAGACTATACAGTTGGTTGGTTGATTGTTTAGGGTAATATCTACAAATGAATATACTTCACATTTCTGCTACTTTTTTCCCAAAGCAAGCAGTTGCATTTTAGAGCTCCAATATCATTTTTCCTCCCTTTAACCCAGCCATTGGTTTCCATTCATTCAACTATGATATGAAAATGAATTTTCAGAGACTTCAAACTTTCTTCAGTCCAGTATTCCATCACTGTAATAAAGTCGTCCACATTAGTTTTCCTAAAAGCAGCAGCACTGTTGTGTTTTGATGACTTGAAACTGGGTGGAGTGAAACTGTCTTGACACTGGGTGGAGTGAAATGTTCTCTCTAAAATTTGGGTAAATTGTAGCAAATGGGCCAAACATTTAAAATCACCGGTATGGCCATGTAACCATAGTTAGTGTATGTAGGCATTTGTTCCACCCACAAAAATGTGGTTCCACCTCCAGGGAGCAAGGCAGAGCTGAACAATAGTGACAGTTGATACTGCAGTTACTGATTAATATTTGGAATTAAACATAGAAATCATTTTTTACCATTTTGTGCCACTGACCGCCATGTATTCTGTGTTTAGCCAGTGCTCAGCACTGCCCCTGATGGCTGAGACTGTCCTGCACTCTTTGTCTTCTGTCTCACAGCAGTGGCCATGGCTCCACTAGCTCCCTCCATAAGCTTTGCTTATTTGTATTCATTAAAAATAAAGCAATACTTGAAGAATATTCTTAAATTGTGTTTTTTTTTCTTGAAAGTCTACATATACGATTAGGAGATAACAAATGTAAGAGCAGGGTTTTCCAGATCAGATAAGTACGTTAGCCTCAAATGTCTATGCTGGGGGGGGATCATTGATCTGCATTCATTAGAGCAATATTTGAGAAGGCAGTAATAGCAGACATAGCATTGTAAGAACTGTAACACGATCATATACATGAAGAGGCATGTGGAATGGTTTGCTTTATCTTGGACTTTATTTTGTAGCATACAGTCACAGCTACAATGGTTCGGTTAGAAAACTGGGTTAAATTTGCTTTTTTTCTTTTTTTAGTAACAATACAATGTCTTTTCTCTCAAACTCCCTTCATTTACAAAGCACCTCTACAGATCTCAGAAAATATTTGAACAATTTGAGAAATCCTAAATAAATTTAAGAGTAATGAATGCCATGTAAGCTCAGTCAGTGGGCCTAAAAAGGTGTACATGATTGTAAGTTGTAAAATGATTCCAGTGGGTCAACAGTATTAGTTCAAATGAGGTGTGAGTTGAATGATTCAAATAGATAAGATAAATACTGTATTGTACAAATATGTTATACTAGTGCCGTCACACTCAACACCTTGCGGAGAGCCTTTTTGGGTAAACTGCAGCCACGGCTTCAAAGTGAAGTTACGTACAGTCAAGTAAGGATACAGTCACAGTGAAATTAACAGTAACTTCTAGTTGTACCCTAGATTTATAAGCACCAAACATGAGCAGGGAAATCTTCATTTCCATTATGATGAGGAAGGGAAAAAACAGACAGAACAGCATGCCCAGCCATAGACATGCCTTCTAAAATAACTTTTGGTTTCTTGCATAGTTTTTGTGTTGCTATTGCCCTGCAATCTCCACGGTCTGCCTTCAATTCGAGGTGCCCAAGCAGCATCCCATCTGGATATCATATGAAGCAGAATATTATCCAATAGGTATGGGGCAGTTTGCAGCTATAGGGGGTATCAAGTGCCTTACCGCCCCAGGATTATTGTAACAGGGTAGTACAGGTAGGGGGTGTCTTATTGTCCAGACATGTTAATCTTTGTTCTCTCTGGCCTGTCTCTGCTGGAACACCTCCAGCTCCTGCTTGTACCAATCAGGGGCCTCTGGTCCGTTCTTCCCCATTGGCGTGTGATCGTAACCGTAGGCAACTGTTAACTCCTCATCTTTCTGCACAGCTCTCAAGGTTCGGATGCACTTGATAGGCCCAAAACGAGGGTGGACAAACCTGTGCAGACCAACAAACAAAAAGACCGCATTAACTCAGGTGCAAAGGAGAGGACATGTGGGAGTAAACATCATTTAGGTTCAACAGGAGCATTTCAATTCTCATTCCTATGTTGATTAGGATCAACTGGCACACATTTTCAACTTACAAGGACAGCGGGATAAGAACACAGGTGCAAACAATCCTGGACATATCATGAATCTGATGTAGACTTTTCTAAAGAAAAAAAACTGTGGGTGAATGAGTCCCGGAGTTTCTTGTACACTGGTTGGATCACACTGTCACTCCAAGTGACATTCCAGGTTTGGTTTCAAAACGTACCAAGAAATCATCCCACTGACAAGAGTCGGTCCAGGGTTGCTGTGATTTCATTATCCAGGCAGTTTGAATAAATAGTACTGCACAATTAGAAATAGAGGACTTTAATGTACTGTTGTGCAATGACAATAAAGACAAAGGCATTCTATTCTATGTAGCCATTATCAAGCAACTCATCATCCTCCTCACACACTCCTGTGCGATTTGCAGCTACGGTTGCAATGTTTGTCCTTTTTCTACATTCAAGCAGATCATGTGTGCCTTACATCAATCAAGTAATTAACTTAGTGGATATTTATTATTTATTGCTGACTTGCATGTATGACCAAATTTTAGCAAAAATTGTAGAAAAGTCACAAATTTACCACCTGACAAAAGGCAGTAAAGCCAAGACAGCGCAAGTGGCATGTAAACCATGTTTATGAATATGGAGACTGCCTATCATAACCTCGATTTCTTTCTGAGTTGTTCTTCCTGGCTCCTCTCTATTGTTAGTGTGTACTCACGGGTCATATTTGCAGTTGGGGGTGAAGGAGTGGTTTGCCTTGTGTCCCAGAGAGGCGCAGTATCTGTCTATCTGATCAAATGGCTGTGGCACATCAATCACTGTGTCCTCATCCAGTGAGATGGTGTTTCCATTTAGTGCCCAATCTCTGCTGTCCACCTGGGATGTCAGTGTGGTCATGCCAAAAGACCCAACATTTAATTAGAACCAACGCAGGAATAAACTACCCAAGTTATCACCAAAACAACCCACTGAGTAAAGACAAAAAAACACACATACACCATGATAAAACAAATGCACACACACATACACGCAAACACAAACTAAGGTTGCTTTCACACCTAACAGTCCATTTGCACGGTCCAGATTAACTTGATGCAGTGTCTTTTCCATTTGGTTCGGTTGACTTTCCTAGCTCAGCTAAAATCCAGAGCGGAAAGCACGCATAGAGAAAAGTTTCAATTCATAACACTAGGAATATCCTTAGCCACTTTTACATTCATGGCAGTGATCCTTCCTTTGTCTGGGCATCAAAGGGGGATTAATAAACAGAGCATGAGAGACTGATCTGACCCTGACTGCTGAGGGTAGTGGTCTGTCATGTTTTCCAAAGAAGGCATGCTGCTATCAGATTCCAGCTCTGAAGTAGAAAGCTTCTGAAACAAACTTCTTTTGAAACTTCTGTAATGCCTTGGACATCAATGCAAATCATGTGTTGGATAAGATTACCATTCTCACCTCAAATGAGCCAATCCAGAACTGACTTGGAACCAATCTGAGAGCCACCTCTTTAAGGAGGATCAATATCTGATGCGCACCTCAGGGTTTGATTAGGGCGGTCTCACCTGCCCAAAAGAACTGCATCAAACTGTTTAACGCAGCAGGGTTTGATTCAACTGGACTAAAAACGGCAGGTCTGGAAGCAACCTGGGCCACACACACCTCTGTGTTATACCTCTGAGTGTGTGATGCGCACTCCATTGTAGAAGGCCATCACAGTGTTGGGCTCAGCATCTGTCTTGGCAAACAGACCCTGTCCTGCTCCTTTGATTGGAGAGTCTGCCACAAACACCCTGAACCACAGGAACACAACCACATGTTAATACTAATCCCACTGTCACAAAGCTTTCTAAGACTGTGTACTGAGTGGATGGAGGTTTTGACTGCTACATACAGGCAGTCTATAGTTATGAGAGAGTTAAATGTAATGCTTTTAAAAGACCTTATTAAGATCAATTTAAACAAAATTTAAGGTTTTTTTTTTATTCAAATGAGCATTTCAGTTAAGTAAATGTGCATACTATGAGGCTGGCTCAGTGCAGATGGAATATTGTGAGTTATTAACTAAGTGAGTCTATGAACTGTTTCCAAGTGGATAGATAAATGGATAGACAGAATGAATAAGGGTTTTCTTAGATTTCTCGCTACTAGTAAGAACAACAGTTAAGTATAAAGTGAGATGGGTTAATGTCAAACTGTTCATTTGACAGCCAATTGTGATTAGAGTTAGTCATGTGACCACAATGCATGTTAGTTTTAGTGACAGCTTTAGTTACATTTTAGTTATTTAACCATTTTTCCCCTTGCAAATTCATCATTAAATTTGTTAGTAACCTTTATACATCCCTCCCACCTCTTGTATTTGTGTGTAGCTTTTGTTTTAATACTGTAATATGAAAAGTGAAATTTGCCCATGTATTTGTTCCTTTCCAGACTGAGCTCAGGAACTGTGTTTTCATTCATCAATATGGTTTTTTTTTTGTATTTTTTTTTTTTATTTGTTGACAAAAATGTCATTTATATTATAGATTTTGTCAACAGATGTTATTTTGGTTTAGGTTTAGTCTAGGTTTTGGCGTGGAATAAGTGTCAAATGATAAATACTTTTAGTCCTAGTTTTGGTCAAAGACACCACTACTGATGCAGACTAGCCATTTTCCCAAGAGGTTAAGTGTAGCAGGTCATACAGGTATAAAGGAAGGAGGGTCAAAAGATTTAGATTTTGAACATTAGAATCACTAACTCATAAACCTGGATAAATGAAATTACATCAAACGTTATGCTGAAATTAAGAGCTCATCAATTTAAATTTAACATACACATTATTTAATGTCTTAAATGTCTACTGTTTGTAAAATTAATTTAAGACATTTTAAGGCTTCTGAAGGACCTGCAGACTCCCTGGTTTAATACAGACGCTGAAATTGATCTGTCCCACTATAGCTCTGAGCTAGACGGTGAAATCAGGAAATGTTATCTCTTGGGCCAGCAGGGATGTGGAAGGCTGACCTACCTTTGGCTCTCATAAGGGTCAGGAAGCAGAGTGTGGGTGGCGATGCAGGTCGAAGTCGACTTGTCATAAGTATACACAGGGCCTTAAAAATATGTATAGCATATAATTAGCCAGATATGCCCAAGACTCACTCCTTCCTTTACATTCAATAATACTGCTTGATAGTGGAGATGACCATGAAAACCAAGAAGTGTAGACAAAAATACATAGCAGACTGCTTTCTGATTCAAACAAAGGAATCTTAAAAACAAAACAAGCAGGACAAACTGTTCTGCGTTCCCCATCGTTCCATCTGATAACTAAGTGATTTCCTCAATTTATTGGTTGGGTCAACTGCATCTGAAATTACTTAAAGGACTCTGTTTTAATGAATCAATGGCGCTAGCTCGGTCGAGAGTGTGGTGTGAACTCAGGGTGTGGTGACACATTTTTGGTAATTTATAGTAGCACCACACTAGGGCACTGAAGGCACCGATTTCAGCCTGTCAGACAATCAGGGCGTGTTCCTGGTTCAAGGCCAGCCCAAGCAAACATTAATTAAAAGCAAGTAATACCACAGTCCATAATCTGATGAAAGCTGCTGGCTCTTCTTACCTGTCCTAAGGAGGTGACCTCTGAGTGGGCTGTTACTGAAAATGCTGAACTGGACTTTAATGAGGGGAGCTTGCAAATTTAGATTGTGGTAACACAGTTTTTAAGTGGTGTTTCTTTTCAGCCCACTGTTTATATATTAGGGAGTAAAACTGGACTTTGCCCATATTCCTTCCTTGAACGCTTCTGGTGCATTTGGCTCACTGAAGAGATTTACAAGAATTGATGACTGTCTTTGTGTTTTGGAGATCTCGTAATGTGCTCTTGGACTGGTCAGAACATGTGAATGACTGGCCAAAACGATTGCCAAGTGGACATTTTAGTGTAGCTCTTGGGTCTCCATAATTGTTTGTTCAAAGACCTGAACAAAAGAATTGGCTCTGTCCAATCTTGTGTACTTCAATCTTGAGAATTTGTCATGATGCCAAAACGAGGCGACAGTCGACCTAAAATTCATCACTTACTGTTGGGTGTGACTTCAAAGCGTGGCCTGCTGTTCTCCGTGGAGACCAGGGTGGCGAGTCGAGCCTCGATCAGCTCTCCGTCCACAAAGTTTCCGTAGAGAGCGGTGTGGCCATCAGGGTAGATGTACGCTACCGAGTCACCGGTCATCTCTCCATCCTCGTTCATCTCTCCAAACACACAGCCCCGGTCCTGGACACACCAAGTTACACACCAACATGGAACCAGCACAGAACTCAAAGATCATTCCCTAACACGCAAATATATTGTGCACACACAGCTTAAGGATGGCACAATCTACCAGCCCCTAAAATGTACAAATTTCTGCTGATATAATTTTTAAAAAAAGTTTGGAAAAAAAAAAGATACCTACACACTGGGTTGTCATTAGTAACATCAAAATACTGGGCCTGGTAAACGTGGGTGTACATATCCATGTAACATTATATGAAGTACTCACATCTTTACAAAGTTACCAATAAATGCAGTCTGATTTTACCAGGTTATTCTTGCCGAGTTAATATAGGAAATTCTCTGTGACTCACAGGGTAGTAGACCCAGCATTCCCCGCAACGGTTGTTGTCTTTGTACTGGCCCCTAAACACCAGGCGGCCCTCCCCGTCGTACTCTTGAGCAGGCCCGTTGAGCTCACCATCCACATAGGTCCCATGGAGGACACCCCCATCTTCATATGTATACACCCCCTGGCCCTGCAGGGCATCATCTACATAGAACCCCTCCAGTGTACTGCACAAAGGAGAGAGGGAAAGGAGAAACTAGCTACTAAATTACATGAAATGATTTGCATTGCAAATGGAACTTTAATTAGTGTTATACAGCATTTTGACCATAATGAGTGGCCAAAACTCGCCATTAAAACCCAGGATGAGAATATATACTCCCATGGAATCTAACCAGCATATTTCATTAAAATCAGTTTAGGCTACTGTGTGTCTGATGAGGTCTGAATTATTATTTTTTGGTATCTTAACAGTACCTTCCATCAAAGAAGAAGAACTTTCCCTTGCCATTCTTCTCTCCATGGACAAAGTGTCCTTCAAAGCGATCACTGGATGAATAGGTCACTGTACAAAACCCATGAGGCTGATCATCTTCATCCAGTGGACCTGAACACACACGCAGATGATTTATAACATGTTATGAACGGTCCCTAAAAATGCAAATGCAACTATTTCCAAATCAATAAAAGCATGCTATGAATTTCAAAAATGAAAAAAATGAGATGTCTCAATTTTATTTTTATTTATTTATTTAAATTTTTTTGTGGTTCTTCTAATTGGATATAGCTGCTTTAATGCCTCTTTGTCTTTGCTTAGCCAAATTTCAGTTGCAGTGTGGTTCTGACCACATACACCTAGAAAAACAAATTAGGTAACTAAAATATCTAGCAAACCTGAGACCTCTTGGTCTTCAATCCAGGAAATCTAAGTGTTGTGTACAAGATGCAGACAGCTGTCTCATCTGTATACCAAAATTTTATCTTTTGGGAAACAATTATCAAGTGTTGGAGCATGGAAGCATGGTGAAATGAGAGGTGATGACCAATCAGAGCAGTCATTCAAATCTGGGGATATCTGACATCATTTACACCAGGAAGTGCACTTGATTTCTACAAGAGTTTGATTATGTCCATCACCAGGGTATATTAATGCCGTCAAATGGCATTATTCACATTTCCAAAGCACCGATAGCTCTAATATTTTGGGAGACTTTACACTGACATGGCCTTGGTTAAAAAAAATAACATACAATTGCAACATGTGAATACTATTGCACTGGACCATTGATAATTAAGAGGCCTGTGTGAGGGAGAAAATCTATACATTATCACCGATTCACTGAGCTTATTAAGCAGTGCATTTGTCTCATTTTCCCTCATTCACGTAGCACACATTTTTCTGCCAAGCCTCCCCCAAGCCTAATTTGATCAACAATGATTATACTTACTTCTGAGAAAATCGATCCAAGTGGTTTACTTTATCTTGGAAAAGATTTCTTCTACCATAAGGACAGTGAGTCAGGGAGTGTCCTACCTAGTCATGCGGCAAAAGGCCCTGGAACGCTCGGTGTAGTGTTTCGTCCTCTGGTCTGAGAGAAAATCACACCAGACTCAACCTAAAAATCGGGCAGTTTAATGCTCCCCTACAAAATGGCAAAAGTGCACACTTCGAACAAAATTACCAATGATCTATTCTGAGTCATTCGGTTCTGGTCTTGAGTTCGGCATGCATCCGATAGAGAAAAAACAGCTATTTCGATACAAATTCAACTT
>OMLB01018981.1:0-17329 GCA_900302555.1 Myripristis jacobus | reverse complement strand
GCCTCTGGATGAACACAGCACCCAAAATCAACTAAGAGCAAATCTGTTCCCGTCAGTCCACCAAAACTGACTTTTATCCCAGGATTTTCTTCTTCTTCTCCCTCAGGTCAGAGTTGTGCGCTCACAGGATAAAAGGAAAATGCACTGATATGGCACACATTAGTGCATTTTATACGTTTTTTTTAGAGTTTTTTAGAGGATTTTTGTTATGAACAATTTCTGATAAAGAAAGTTGGACATCAGTGCCAAAACTGAAAAATAAGTTTGTGAAGGCAGCAGCAGTCACTCACTCATATTGGCTGTGCAGCTGTGTGATGTCGGCGCTCCGCCTGGTGTGTTGAGACCGCTGGCTTCTCTCCAGCTCGTCCTTATGGGCTTTCCTCATCGCCAGAATCGCTGTAAACAGGACAGGCAGGACAAAATCAACAGCCTGCATTCTTCCAACTTTTTTTTTTTGCCGTGACAAAAAATTTTGCTCTACGTTTTTTCTTGCAAGGGTAGATTAAATCAAATATGGCAGGTACTTTTCTCTGTTTCATATCTTCTATTCATCATCTAGTAGTAAAACCTTATCATTTTAATGTGACGTTCATGCAGTTTAAAGTAAGAGAAACTATATTCATTGAGTCTGCTTTCTTTTTCATTGGCAGGGTTCTTTTACATCACCATGCCCTCCTTTGTATCCTCTTATTTTTAAGTGCTAAACATTCAAATCCCAACATTTTGATTTAAAGCAAGTTTAGGGAATATTTTTCATGAATTTTCGCCATTTCTGCAATGTAAAAAGATGTGCCAAAGTGTGTTGGTCACAAAAAAATGATTTCCTAAAAAAGTGCAGTTCAGTTTCCATTCAGTTACAGCGCCTGTATGGTTTCCCACTGTTTTCACTGAAGCTCTGTCACCTGTCATTGTGGCAGCGGTCTCCTCCTTCAGCAGCTGGTCTTTCTCCTTCAGGAGTGCTGCCACCTTCCTCTGATGTTGCTGCTGCAGATCGCTGACCAGCTTCCTGTGCATTTCCTCCATACAGGTGAAACCTTCATCACACGATGCCTACATTGAAACACAGAAAATTTCCATCAGTTTGACACATTAAGATGCATATTTATCATACTAAGATAATGTTTTCTTTTAATGGACATACAGTGCAACTTCACCAGCAGACAGTTTTATTCAATATATTGCAAAGCAAACATGCGTATGAACTGATGACCATTTTAACAATTTTAACATTTACTCTTTTCAACCTTCAGCTATTTTTTTTCCAAGTGTAAGAAATCTTAAGTAACTAGTATACGGGAATCAAAGGAAAATAAGGAAGTTCAGAGAAATTTAAAATCACACAGGAAAGAGTAAAAGTGATTGCATGACAGTTTTTGTTCAAAGTACATTAAGTCAATTAAGACTCTTGGAAATGATGGTACATGGTCGATAGAAACAGAATCTTCTCTGAAAGCCATTTCCTTGAAAATGTTTTTTACCTTAAATAACTGCAGTTAAATTTGGTTATTAATTACTTATTAAGGAGATAAAATATATCAAAGAGATACCGTGTGTGTATTATCAACACAGATATGTAGATAGAAAGGTTTGTTTTACCTTAAATTTTTCAAAGTCCCCCTGGTAAGCCTCTCTCACAACAGCTGCATCACCTTCCACCATTTGGTTCCCTTGTTCATTTTTTGTTTTTGCCTCCAACTCATTGATTTGACCCCTCTTTGTCCCAGTGGATGATAGTTTGACCGGATCCACTGGTCCATCCATTATCAGTTCAGCTGCTAGTGAGTCTGAGTTCAGGGTCAGGTCTGGTGGGGAGGTGGCAGGAGGTGCTTCAGTGTAGGATTTGGCCTCTTTATCTTTGGGAATGCAGGCTGACTTGGCATAATAATTATGTAAGTGCTTCATTTCCTCTTCATGGATCTGCTGTAATTCACAAATCTTCTCTTGGAACTCCTTGTCTAGTTTTTGCATCCTCTCCCCGTGATAATCCTCAATTTTCTGTATGTCTTCTAGGAGCCGCTGGTTCCCAGTCTCTGTAGATATGATCTTTTGCTCTGCATGCTCCAGCTGCTCTCTTAGGACACTGTTGTCCTCCTGAAGCTCACATAAGGTGTGATTAAAAGCTTGCTGCTCATCAATAAGTGTAGCATCCTTCTCTTTACACACGGCTTGCAGTCGGTCAAGCGCTGCCTTACTTTGCTGCAACTCCAGCTCTAAATCCAAGCACAGCCTGTCTGACAAATAGATCAGCTTGGCTTGCTCCTGTGCCCAAGTCAAGTCTATTGCAGAATCATTTACACAGTTACAGTCCACATTACTCTCACTGTCTGGTTCACTGCAGTCAGAGATTTCCTGGCAGAGCTGACGCAAGACTTTAGCCCTTCTTTGCAACCGGGACACCAGTCTCTCCAACCAGCCTGTTTGTTTCTGTACCTTGTTAGTCACAGATTGCTCTCTGTCAAGTGGCTTTGCAGAACCCCTGGCGTCCACCTGCACTTGCTCCTCATAAGGAGCCAACTCTGGGGGATTAATATCTGCCAGACCCCTCCTAGAAACAACGCTTATATCATCACATTTCACAGGGCTTTGCCAGAGACGCTCCACTTCTTGATCATTTACTTGAAGTTCTCCCTGAGTTACACGCTCATACTGCTGCTGAAATTTTAGAGCAGAATGAATGAGCTCTGCTTCAGCACAGACTCTGACAATGGTGCTTTCCAAAGATTCATTGTTGTCCCCTTCTTCCCTCCCTGGCTGGATCCATTTCTCCATTTCTAAAGCTATTCTTCGGGAGATTATGCTTTTGTACCTGTGTGTCACATTCCCTTTATCTTCTCCTGTTACTAAGTGCAATTGGTCAATGGTTTGTTGATTCTGAAGGACAGATACCATTTTTTCTACTACTAAAGCTTCCTTCATTAATGTTCTGCCAACACTTCCCCTTCCATCCTCTGTGGATAAAATTTTAGCCTGTTTAGCACAAACATTGATCTCAGCCTGGGTCTCATCACTGATCATCTTATCCTCCATTCTGCAGGCATAATGTGATTCATGCTGCTGTTTTTCTGCATCTTTCTCTCCTTGCTGGAGGCAAGCAGAAGCTGTGGCTAATTGCCTTTCAAACTCAGTAATCTCAAGAGTGGAGCTGATTTCTCCCTGGTTCTTGTGAAGAGCTTGAAGCCTCTCCCTGCAAGCATCTACAATTTTCAGCGCAGCCTGAAACCTGTCAGCCAGCATCCTGGAGCGGTTCTCTGTTTCAAGGGCAAAGCGTTGGCTCTTCTTGGCCTGATTGTGCAGCAGCAGGCTGAGGTGCTGGGCTGTGGCTCGGCTCTGAGTGAGCTGGGAGCAAAGGTGGGGGTCCTGGCCGTTTGTGTCACTCTGGTGTTCCTCCAGGCTCTGGGTAATGTCCCTCAGCTTCTCCTCTGTCACATAAAGCTTTGTCTCTAGGAACTGGATCATGGACATAAACCTATCTGGGTCATCTCCTGCGGTCACAATGTACTGGTAGGACGGGTCAACCGAGCGAGAGCGCATTCTTGCATATTCTGCAGAGGAATGGCTGCCGTTTAGTTCAGCAGCATTGACAGATGCTAAGCTGTTAGGCCCACTGTCATTCACTGTGAGAGGAGGCTCGGTCGTCTGCTGTTTCCCCTCATTGTGCTGAGCTGAAGACTCACTCGTCCGCTGAGAAGAGGCACAGGTGCAAACTTTCAACACCTCAGTCAGTTTCACTTCTGTCTCTTCAAGGCTATTCCCTAAGACTTCCATCTTCAACAAAACTTCACTTAGCTCTTGCTCCTTCCTGTCCAGGAGCCTCTCGTAGCCCTCTCGTATGTCCTGCGTTTCAACCTCCCTGCCCTGCACCTGCCCTAAGAGCAGCTGCAGCTCCTCATAAACTCTCTCATACGAATGCTCAAGGTTGTAGTAGTGTGTCTCCTCTGTTTTCAGGCGGTTCTGCAGCCGGCTCACCTCCCCGTCTGCCTCAGCTAACTGGTTCTGTAGTTCTTGACAGCGAGAGTCAAGCTGCTCTCTTTCCTCCTGGAGCCTCTGTACAGCAGACACAGTGCGCACTAGCTCCTGCTGAAGCTGCTGTTGTGCTTCCTCAATTTGGCTGGTCCATGACTGACCCTTATTTAGGCTGTCCACCTGTTGCTCAGCCCGGTCCAGTCTTTCCTGAAGCACCTGGGAGTGTTGCTCGGCCTGTGCCAGGCTGGCAGCCAGGCTCCTCCTTTCTCTTTCCTGGCTTTCTTGAAGGAGGAGCAGGTGCTTCTGCAGCCGAGCCTCTTTCTGAGTCTGTGTCTCCTCATTGGTACAAAGCTGAGCCGTCACATCTTGGAGACGTTCCCGTAGGCGATTAACCTCCTGCTGGAGACTTTGGGAGCCCCGAGATTCCTCCTGCAACTGCGTCAGGCGCGACTCAGCCTCCTTCCTCTGCTCCTCACTGATGCGCAGCTGGGACCGCAGGGAAGCCACACAACGCTCCCACTCTACTTGCTGATCACAGAAGTGGCGACGATCTTGCTCTAGGAGGGCATGTGCAAGTGCTGTGGCGTCCCCTGTGACCAGTAACTGTGCCTGCTGAGCTAGCAGATCGACTCTTCGCCGTAGTTCAGCTTCTCTGGCCTCCTCCTGGCTCCTCCTCTGTGCCTCCAGCTCAAAGCGCAGGTCATGGTTTATCTTCTGTAGTCGATGTAAAGCCAAAGCTTGTGCAGATGAGGAGCTGGAGGTTGAAACAAGGCCATTCTACAGGACAACAAAGAGCTTTCATTAAGACAAATGGTGCCAATGGTGCCATACCAATATTTGAAGTTATATCAACTTTACTACTTTTGAATTAAAATCCATTTAAGGAATAACTTTTGTCTTGATCTAATCACCTTCATGTCAATTGAAATACTGGTTAAATTTGTTTGTCAATATAATATACACTTAACTGGCTTAATTTCATCCTTCTCCAAATAACTGGAGTAGACAGAGGCTGTTTAGTTAGAGTTCCAATAATGACTATAACAATAACAGTTACTGTAAAATCAGTCCAAAAACCATAATCCAAATATTCTGAAGCTAAGATTCTCCTCACTTATTCTGCAATGAGTCAGCTGTCGCTGCAGCAGTAGGCAGATGTTGCCCTCAAATGCTGTAGGCAATATAGTAATTATGGCAAGAGTGCACTAGAATGACCCAGTGAAGTTGTAAGCACAAATAGGAAAGGCAAATTTTAGATCATACCAAAGATGCCAAGATGTGACATTGTTGTCCTTTATTTGACTTTTAGGTCCATAAAAATTTTAGCCAATTAACTTACCAGTTACACAAATGTGTAATTGTGACCGGCTGTGAATATCCTGTACTTCATTCTGTCATTGCAGCTTTTAATTACTTTGGGTTGCAAATAAAAATGAAATGATTCAGAATTACATTGAGAAGCCATGAATGAGGACAATGAGGAGAATGAGGAGAATATTATCATTTCAGTTTTCTAAGAAGAGATCATAAAGTAAAATTTGGACCTTTTGACTGTCAGTCCAGTCATTTGGATGCAGAACACATGGATTATACTGTCCAAAATCATTCTGTGATCATTTTACATGAAGTAATGACCTCCTTTCACACCAGCTGTTACAAAGAAGAATGAAATGAAGCTGTTCCTTAAACTGCTAAACTGCTCCTTTAATTACACATGCAACCTGTGAGAAAAACTGAGTTGTGGATGACAAACTTTTTATGACAGGACAAGCCTTTTGCATTTGAAAGCAGCTTATTGTGCTTTCAGATCATATTTGGGATTTTTACAAAGATGATGAAGGGAGTGAGCATGTCATCTTAAAACAAACAAATAACAAATTACGATGTTTCTTTGAGCGTGATGCTCATTTTACCTGTGGATGGCCTCTCTCCCTTGAACGATGCTCTCTCTCTCGGTGTAGCTGATCGTGCAGGTTCCTGTTTAGCTGCTGGAGTCGGGACAGCTCCTTCTGCGTTTGCTCCAGCTGGAGAGACGGCAAAACAAGCAGCACAAAGAGAGTACGTTGAAACATTAAGACTCTGATTCAAGACATACTGCAATATGAGCATGACGTGAACATAATGACAAGAAACAGTCTGTCTTGGAGTATTCGATGTAAAGAGACAATTGAGTAAAAAATTTCCATCAACCAAGTTTTACAACAGAGTCAAAGTAAATACTTAGCCTCATATCAACCTGTTCAATGTCAATACTGAACTTAGTATCAGCTGACTATCAGTTGACTTGTAACTTATAGCGAGTTCTCACTATAGTGTTGTAGCTGTAAATACAAGTTTCCTTCTTGGAAAAAACATTCACATCTTTCCCATACTCGTATTAACAACTTGGAAACTCTGGATTTGTTACTTCCGCACAATGTCTCCCACTTGATGTATTATCACAGAAGAGCATGGACGAGCGGTCAGTGTCAGAGTTAATGGAAATGAATTCATATCTACCTGTTTTTACCTGTTTTGTCTCCTCTGCTTCTCCACATCCAAGTGAAAACTCTAGCTCTCATTATTATCATTAATATCAAGGTAAATTTGAACTCAGAGGCTGTAGAGACAGTTCTGCAACAGTTTAATAGGCGTGTGAACACTCGGACATTGAACTTACAATCTCTCCTACATGGCATGAACGCAACATTAGCATCAACTTTATATCAGTTAGAGTTTGTGGTAGGATTAGGTTGATGCTAAATTGATTATTAACACTGGACATTCCAAATAATGTGATACTGAAGAAACTTGTATATTTTTGTCATTTTTTCATTTAAGCTTTTTCACCTGCAGTGTTGCTCACACTTATCACTGCTCCCGCTAGCACAATTATCTTATTTTTTA
This sequence comes from Myripristis jacobus, assembly GCA_900302555.1. Lineage (NCBI taxonomy): Eukaryota > Metazoa > Chordata > Actinopteri > Holocentriformes > Holocentridae > Myripristis > Myripristis jacobus. Next base: position 10,480 of record OMLB01018981.1, on the reverse strand, counting down.
CACAGTTATTTATTTTGAGAAGAGTGGGGTAAAGGTTGGTAATTATTTTCCTGACTCAGTAACTGCAGCTTTAAGGACCACACAGTGTTTTCACAGTGTCTTTCTCTCTCACACATAAACACACACACACACACACAGACATGCACACTCACCCACCTCTTTGACAAGTTGCCCCATTTGCTGTTCACAACACAGTTTCTCCTTCTCTTTCAGACACTCGCAAGTGCTGCTTGTGGATACGCGTCTCTCCTCCCTCAGCGGTGCGGCTTCAACTTGCTGCCACCTCTGCTCAATTTCAACTCGCACGTTGGAGCATTCATCATATCCTTCATCACTCGATGGGACCAGTGTGGATGCCGATGTGGAGCTGTTGCTCTCAGCTCCTTCAAACCGGCATGCTGCAGCACCAGGTGACGTGTCAGTCACACCTGTTGCACAAACGGTCAATAACACACATGGAAAGACTGAATCCAGTGTATTGCATAACATGTAGTGGTATGCAATGTCATTACACATCTTAAAAACTCCTCCACTATGTTAATGTAGTTTATGAATATGAGCATGCATGGCTTTAAGGAGTCCCTGGCCCACAGCAGCCTGTCCTGGGAGGTCTCCTACAGCCACAGCGCTCTCAGTTGTATTTTTACCACTGACCGCCTTTTACAACGCCAAGAACACAAGTGTGTGCCCAGAACACAAAGACTCCTCTCAGATGGAAAAATGGTCGATACTTTATCTCAAGCCAACTGATGCCACACATAGCCATGAGCCAAAAGTCTGGCTACACAAGATTATGATCCAAATTACAGCCCAAATACAGACTTTTTTGGGGGGATTTATGCAACTTTCTGATGGAATATAATGAGTCCATAAAGTTCAGTCATGTCTCACCAGAACTGAAAATCAAGGTAATTTTTACTCCAAATGTGTGTCATGTATAGTGACCAGTGTGTCAATCATTCAGTCACAGAAATTTAAAGGTGAAAAAATAAATCAGAATTTTTAGGGGCTAAATATTCCAACTTGGGTCTTAAACAATGGTGAATGTCAAAAGTGGTTATTAAAAACCTCATTCTGACACATCATCCATTTGACTTGACTAGTTAATTAACACACCTGTTTGTGTTTTTCCAACAAGGAGTGGACGCTGATGAGAGGAAGCATTTCGATTCTGCTGTCCCTCCTCCGCCGGACGTGCAGGATCCCTGACAGCCTGCGAGGCAGAGGAGGCAGCAGATGGGACAGGGGAGGACACGTGAGAGGACGAGACAGAGCCTCCATCAGCAGAAACATGCTCTCTCTCCGGCTGCAGTTTGGGCTCCTGCTCTTTGTGCGTGACCTCTGACCCGTCAAATGTTTTGTCCTGGCCCTCTCCGCAGCCGTCTCGCACACAGCTCTTTTCATGTGCTGTGTCCCGCACAACCTCAGCTGGCTGCGAATCTGGTCTCTGAGTTGTCAGTCGAGTGTTTTCCTCCAGGAGGGAACTGGGAGAGAGAAAGCAGAAGACTATATCTTACACATAAACAGATATGGGTAATTTGGTAAAAATCAGTTCTCTACATACATTGTGTAGAGAAAAAACACTAAGTTAACACTAAATTATTTAATTTACCTGGCCATGTCAGGTGTAAGAGTGGGCCTAACGTTCTCCAACACGGCTTGGATCCAGTTGTGTCTAATCCCAGAGGTCATAGCACAGAGGGTGTACACTCCATCTTTAGTCTGAAAAAAGAGAAACCTTCTTCATTACCAGACATGCCTCAGTTGTCAGAGGTTGTATAAACTGATGAGTTGGCTATGAGGGCTGGCTTCCACTTGTCATTTACAGTTTCTCACAGTTCATTTAAGATGATCAGTGACTTTGTTTTGATCATTTGAAAGGTGATACAGAAGCAGCTACACTCCTGCAAGCTGTCGTCCCACCAACCTCACCCTCCTTAAAGATGAGGGTGGTTGAACTCTTGTTTTGGTATAATGAGAGTGTTACAAATAGTCCATGTAAAGTTTTACATAAAATGTATCAGAAACTGAACAAAACAGGACAAGAATTGTGTACTTTTCAGTTTATCTGGTGACTCAATGGCTATGATCTTACTCAGTTTATGATTGAGCACCCCTGTTGCTGTGAGTAAACCAACCAACAGAACATTCCTGTGCTATCACATAAACACAGAGCGAGAGATCTTTGATGCATGAACAACAGCAGGATCCTGGCTCTACTGAACAGACCAGACCCTTAGTAACACCTGGGTTCATCCTGCTATTTCATGTCTAAATGCCGTCTTTGAAAAAGGTCTGCCAAGATATGCCAGCTCCACATGTCAGATTTGCACCACAAGTTAATAACTTCTTCAGTGCACAATTACCATCTTGTTTCACATCAGGAAACCACTGTGTTATGTCTCTGAGGTCTGTTCATAAGCACACAAAGGCTTTCTTGTATGAAGCTACCCATGCCACCACACCCCCTTTGCTCAAATGGTATAAACAGTTAATCAGTTCATCTTTGCCGTATGAAGTTTCATGCAAATCTAGTCACTGATATCCTGCTAACAGAAACAAAACTATTCTACTCTAGGGTGAAAACATACATTCTGGCAGGGCAGTCTACCTGGTTAATTAATGGATAAATAAAGAAATAAAATTCTTTAAAAAACACTATGGGTGGAGGTGGAGGCAGTGTAAAAAGGACAATGAATTTAAATAATTGTAGCTTGTAGGTTATATGGCTTATGATCGCGTTGTGTGTGGCAGTGTCAGAGACGAGCAATGACGAGGGCGACACGTCAGTCTCCACCCTGAGATTTGCACTTTTGCACTAAGGGAAGTTGCTTTAAATGTTGCCCAGAGATTAAGTGAGATCCAAACAAAACAACAACAAAACAAAACTGAGAAAAAATACATGAAGGAAGGCCTGAAGAGAGAGAATACCATCAGAGTAGAGAATCAAACGTTAACTGTCAAGAGATATTCACCACTCTAAAACACAATAAGCTATAATACACAAACTCAAATTAGCCTTTTATTTAGCCAGTGCAAAGCAGCAGGTTTCAAATCATTTAGCGTCTTGACAGAGTTTGACCATGCTACCGTAAATCCACACTATGCTCAGTGCAGTACTACCGGTCTAGTATAAAAACCTCTATGCAGTTTGCAGTAACCTAGTCCTTACTAAGGCTTCTTTTACAAGACAGTGCAGGGCAAATATCCGTATAAGGAATCTACATTTTTACCCCACAGAATTCAGGTATTCAGTATTAGATCTTTGTCACAGCAGCTATTTTGACATGAAATAGCAGGTGAACACAGGTGTTACTGATGGCATTGACTGAGGTTTTGCTCCATTTAGGTCTAACAGAGCCACTCCAGTGTGCCAGCATGCACAACACCAAGGCCCTGGCTCTGTTACACCTAAATGGAGCTGAATCTTAATGTCATCAGTAACATCTATGTTTACGCTGTTTAATGTCAAAAGGGCTGCTGTGGAAAGGGTCTGTTCCTTACAATAAATGTTGATGTGTGTCATACATATGGGTTTGTAGCATCATGTCTTATGGATTCATTATTTGCTTCTAGCTATACATGATTGCCAGGATGAAGATAAGAAATATAAGCTTCTTTTTGATTATGTAGTTATATGGGTTTCTTTGATAAGTCAAAGTGGAATACCAGCACACCTCCTCAGCCAATGAATCTCTGTAGAGCCACAGGATTTGGTCAGTCAGGACAAACCAGTGTTTCTGCCACTATTATCAAAAACATTCAAAGCCGGAGCTGAGGATGCAAAGATAATAATTCACAATTACTCAAATGAGATTTAAGAAACACAGTCCTACTCTGTCCTAAATATTTGATGAATAGCATGTCAAGGGTGAGGTCATTTCTGCTGCAGCTGAGTCAGTCTACTTATAAAATTTTCAGTGACAACGAAATGACCTATTCACCTGTCCATTTGCATCCTGCTGCATCATCCAGCCTTTCCAAAAGTGGAGCAGGTCAGGCTGAGGAGGAAGCAAAGCATCCCAAGTGCTGCTATAGCAATGAAGTACAGAATATTTAAGAAATGATATTTAAGCATAATAATATTTAAGCATAGCCATCAATAACAACGGTTGAATACAACCCTGTCATAATCCAATATGTCCAATACTAAATGAACACCATCCTGTTTAAGATTATTTTTATGACTTTTGACTTTGTGACTTCCTTGCACACACTATGTCATGTAACTCACTGAACCATCAAAAAACAAGAAGGCACCAGCTGACATGGGCGAAGCGGGCAGCCGCCCAGGGCGGCATTTTAAGCGGTTTTCTATTATCTATGCAGCTGCAGGCGCACCAGCTTGCTGAAAAGGTGCCATGCACAGCATGGCTGGCTCTGGGAGGGGCGCCGGTAGCGGCCGTTTGGCCCTGTTTGTGCTGCAGTACATCCACTTTCATCAGTGTTGTTGCCATAGGATATGACCATTTTAGCCAATCAGTTAGACATATGACCAGTCTCCCCACCATGTTGCATGTGGCATTCTAAACACATTTGGAAACGATGGCCCTTTTTGTGCACAGCCACGTACCCTTTCAACAATGCTGTTGAAAGGACATGCCCCGTTCAGCCAAACAATGTGGAAAGTGTGTCAGTGCAGCCTTGACCCATGACCAACCTCCCTGCCAACTTTCGAGATGTTACATGGAAGCGTTTGAAAACCACCGCCCTTTTTGAGTTAAGTCCCACCCATTTCCACACCCCCATGACACAGAATGACCCAAAAAGTCATCAAAAACTTGATGGGAAGTGTGGTCATGGGCCTGTGAAGAACTGGCTTATGACCAGACTTGCCAACAAGTTGTGTGCAGATCTACCTGGTTTTGAGTTATCGTGCATGAGAGATTGACAGACAGACAGACAGTAGGTTTCACCTCCTTGGCAGGGGTAACCAATAACAACTGGTTCAACATGCTGAGCTCATTGTATCAGGATTTGTGTGAGATGCTCCTGTTACATACCCCACAGCACTCTAACATTTACTTGTACAATAACTTAAGTAATTACATGTGGTAGAAATTAAAAGAAATATTGCACTTTTAAGGAGAAGTTGCTGTGATCAGACTCACAGTAACAGAAGACTCATCATCTCTGCCGTCGAGGGATTTGGAGCGAAGGCGGCGAGGAAGAGACGAGCGGGAGGCATCAGGGAGCTGCACTGCTGAATCCTGAGACAGCTCCTGGCACAGAAAGGAGGGAAGAACTGCTGCTGAGGACCATTTTGGACTTGATTTTCAACTGATTATCTCCTCAGATCATAAGTTATCATAAGGCTACTCAGCCAGACCATTAGCTATTTCTGAGAGATAAAAAGGTAAAGAGCAAGGAGCATAAGTAAGCCTATGACATTCTGGAGTATTTATCTAATGTTAGCAACTTTAATGTGGTTTGTTTTTGGAAAATGAAACACAGAGGCATTTTATGGCACTAATATGCTATAACATATATATGACACTGTTGTGATGTATCCGATCTGTTACAAGATTTTGTATTATGAATATATGCTATAAGTAACAGACATTATGGAATGCTATTGTTTTCACTTGTGGTATATTGTGGTATACTTGTGGTATACTAGTGTCCCAGTTTGGGATCAATAAAGTAAATCTATTTATATTGTCATTGTTGTAAGTAAGCATAGTTATTTTGTTTGTGGTAATATTTTATAACCATTACTCTATTTGATGTTTTTTCCCAAAGGATGTCTGTTGGACAGGCATTTTTCAACTGAGCATATTTGAGTGTAATCTACTTTATCATATTTTGTTTTTGGTCTTAACATTTGAAAAATGATGGATTGTAGGATGGAGGAACCATTAGAAGGTAAATTAATTGTGGTGTCTCTTCAGAGTGTACTAATGTACATTTGGATTAACTTCCTAAGGACTGCTAAGATTTAGCAAAGAATGCAATATCATCTGCATACACTGTGATTTTTGTTTCCAAATGGTCTGACATGTTATGTGAGACTTATTAATGATCATTATCGTGAATATGAAAGTTTAATGGCTAACAAGACAATCATGGCAAGCTCAGACTGATGAACACTGTTAGAGTTTGACTGTTTTAGACAAGTATCAGAGTATTTTGCAAGGGGAAAAAAATCCTAAATACCTGAATATGTAAATGTCTGCAGCATGACAAATTATGCAAAATGTCAAGAGTTGCAGTTGCTTTGACCATGACTTGTTTAGATTCAGCAGAAGATGCTGAACATTTTGATTTGTAACATGTTGCATGTGTGATTGAAACTGTGGGAACAAACACAAAAAGAAAGAACTATTTAAAGCTAGTTTCTATTGGAAAAGCCTATTTTGGACATGGAGGAACCGTCCTTTCAAACGTTGTAATGTAAAACATTTTCCTCGGGGCTCAATAAAGTATTTCTGATTTTGATCTTTAAACTGCAGGAACAAACACACTGACTAGTCTGTCACTGAGTTTCACTGAGTTCACTAAACCTTGTATCTTTAAAGAGTGCAGCTCTTCCATTAGTTGCAAATGTTAATCTAGAATCTCACATACTGTTGTGTTGTGTTTCAGAGTCAGAAATAATTTATGTGCCAGGTCTTGATAATTTCTCATTTATTGCCTTGAGTTGTTCCAATGAACCATTGTTAGCACAGCATCTCACATTAGGTTCCTCTTTTCTTATCTCAGTAATATTTTCTTTCACAATTGCCAGTGAATCAGCTCGCCTAACAATGCAAATAAACATAGACAGTGTAATGTATTGCTCTAATAAATTTTCATGCACAGCGCTCTGTGGTGTTTGTGGTCCGCCTTTGACATTTTCACTTGCTTATCTTTCAGATCCTTGACCAGCACTTCATATATCACACAGTTTTAATTACACAGCCATCAGAGAGCCTACTGAAGCTCTACTGAGAAAGGTAGCAAGGACTGTCCTTATGCAACAAAAGAACATTCTTGTGAGGCAAGTTTCCCAGGTTCAAATCCTAAAGTCTTGTCTTTTCCAGTAAGACAAACAGCTTGCTACTAATCAAGTGAATCCAAACGTTCTCTATTAAATTGGATAAGTGATAGTATACTTACTAGATGACTCATTTTAAGTGACTTGTCAAACTCTTTACACTCTGAAATAACTGTACTATTATTATTTTGCTTATTTTCTCTTATTCTTACTTAAATCATAAGCCTTTTCAAATGAGACTGCAAGCAATGCCACACATTATATTCCATTAGCTCAAAGCAGGTATAAGAGGGTCAGAAATACATTTTTGGGACAAGTTTTGTGTCCTCTAATATTCTGAAGTCTAAATGTGATCACACCTTTATTGTTTTCATTTGTTACTGTGTCAAGATTCATCCACTATACATTACTGGACAAGGTCTTTTTTAAAGCACCACATGAAACACTGATATGTTTAAAAATTTGAAGCATTTTTTTTATACCTGTTTAATACCAAATATTAATAGTTCAATCTTAACCACAATGCAAAATTTCACTGTTAATGTATAGATTTATGAATACACATAAAATAACCTGTTTCTTCAGTTTGTTGCTGTGCTGATGACAAGCAGCACTGGAAACCATGCAGGAAGAAGAAGCCAGCGGATCAGAGGAGGAACTGGTTTCCATTTTCTGATCATTCTCACCGTGGTCTTTGTCATCCCTGCTCATTAAAAAACACAGGAAAGCAACAAATTCAGCGGTAGTTCAGTGACTAATCTGCTACTATTTTTTTTAATTTCAAATACAGTATATCGATGCCCACTCCCAACCATAAGCAGCATCGGCAGTTCTTATAAAACCATAAACATGAGGATAAACCTGCATGGCTCCTGTGAGGCAGCAGGAGATGTCGGCTGGCCAGACTCCAGAGCTGTCTTTTCCAAGGATGAGGGTCCAGTGTTCACTTGAGACCTCGGCACTGTGTGACCGGAGCCTGTTTCTGAAACACCAAAACAAACAGCGGGCGAAGGCTCTGTTCAGCAGCTCAGAACATTTATTCAAGCATATCTTACATTATAAAGAATCAGCAGCAGCTCCAAGAAAAAAAAACTTCAGCTTCAAATGAAACAAAGTGGATTCTGGAGCTAAATTCATAAACATTGTCTGAAATATGAAATTGTGAAGAAGCTTCTGAAGCGCAGTCAAATAGTATATTCTTACTAGATTGCAATTTCTTTAGGAACTTATTTCTTATCAGCTTATATTGTCTTGTGTTGTTTATCTTAGGAATAAATAGCAAAAACAATAAGGAAACAAATTTTTGATTTAGACAGGTAGAAATAAATTTTTGACTGTGACAGCTGACTTTTTTTCAGTAATGACACTTGCAAAATAATATCTCTATTCCATACATATGTCCAAGACAAAAAAAACAAACAAACAAAGAGAAGTGGCTCCTACCATCCCTGATGGGACTTCGGTCAAGTCTGCAGAGAGAGCGGCAGCTTCTCATGAACGGAGCAGCAGAGAGGGAGGAGGTGTGGAGGGATGGAGAGCTTCGGCTGCTGCAGAGGCGAAGTGCCGCTCTCGCTGGGTTAGACGCATGTTTGGCGCCCTGGTGGCCAACGCAGCTATTGTGGCTGATGATGCCTCTGTGCAAAGTGCTTCCAACCTTGCTGCCAGGAGCTCGCCAATCCCCACTTCTGCCACCAACACTGCCTCCAGCAGTGTTACTCCTTCTACTTCTAAAACTGGTTTTGGCAGCGCTGGAGCCAGTTTGGTTACTTCCACTAGGTACAGGCGCCATAGCTGGTCCTTGATCCTTGGGGATCAAGACAGAGAGAGAGAAAGAGAGAGAGAGAGAGAGAGAGAGAGAGAGAGAAGGGTGGGGGTGAGATACACAGGGAAACACACAAATTCAACTAACTGAAAAAATAAGGTGCAAAAGAAGGTTCCTCAAACTTGCTCTCTATTTTAGGGGATGTTAATATTTAAATGTCAAAAGTCTTGTCCCTTACTCACCGCCCATCCCAACATGGACACTCTTGACACATACATCCCATCACCTCTAGACAGTACCTTTTAATCCTCACAAGATCTCTTAATTTACTTAAGTACCATCTGACCAATACTGGGATGGTGCCCACACACACAGAAACACACATGCTGAGTAGCCAAGACTTAATCACACTTGAGCACTGGAAAACCATCACGCACAGGCAGTCCATCCCAGTCTGGGGAGATGCAGCCTCACTGACTGCAGAGGCGATCAATCTGTGGCTGGACCCCACGACAGAGAAATCAATTAGCTCCAGCATTTATAGGTTGGAGAGCCCTGAGGAGGCCTGACTTTGCATCCGGTGCAAGCTTGCACTGCACAGACTGGATCTTAGCCCATTAATCAAACCAAACGCACGCACGTATTTAAGCCACAGTATGAACCCGCTCGGAGGAAACTGTGCTCCTGCTCCCCAAACAGTCCAGCAAGTTTTAACATTTTCATATGCAGAGTAAACATTATGCTACTGTGTCATGAAGCACGCCTACTGTATGTCTAAACTTGTAAAACCAGATAAATAAACACAGACAAGGAAAGAAACGGTCAGCACAAAGATCCAAAATAAATCAGAGGAAGAACGAGTCCCTTGTTTTCAGTGAGGGCAACTGCAGGCTGTGGGTCTGACAGAGAAACAGGCAAAATATATGCACTAGAGACTGTGCCAGAGACCAATAACACAGCTCCTGGCATTTTTTGTTCCCAAAATACACAGACACAGTTCAGCTGAAAAAAAATGTGAGTTTGTTCTGTTTCCACATTTATTTGTGTGAATTCATGGCAATATGATAACTTGTTGATCAGGATTCAAGGTCAGGGCAACACAAGGCCTTGTGCTGGGGGGGTCACAGTTTGGGGGACCCCCACTTGATCCACTGATTATATTAGCCAGGTTTGCAATACAATCCTATTGATTGATGTACTGAAAATAATTTTAGGTCTGCTGATATTATTATTATACCTTTTTTTAAATGTCTTAGACTTTCCAAGGCTCGAGTTATCCCACTTGTAATCTTTTAACCATGTTGGCAAAATATAATGTTATTCAAAACGGTCTAATCTTTACTTATAGCAGCCATAAAACATGTCAAGCTTTCATCTATCACAGTAACATAATATCATATACTCTATATCCATTCTGTCAAATGCAAAAGCCCATAGTGCAGCAACCTCATGCACAGCTTAATAAATCAACCATACCTGACTATTCCACATCTACAATAACTTTTTCATTTGGCTGTCTGTGTGTGTGTGTGTGTGTGTGTCTGTGTGTGTGTGTGTGTGTGTGTGTGTGTGTGTGTGTGTGTGTGTGTGTGTGTGTGTGTGCGTGTGTGTGTGTGTGTGTGTGTGTGTGTGTGTGTGTGTGTGTGTGTGCGCGTGTGTATGTGTGTGTGTGTGTGTGTGTGTGTGTGTGTGTGTGTGTGTGTGTGTGTGGCCTGTTAATCTGACTGCCTACTTAGAGCAGT
>OMLB01018980.1:15505-29213 GCA_900302555.1 Myripristis jacobus | reverse complement strand
GTCCAGTGTTTTTTAGGAGCATGAATGCATCGTGTTACCCCTGACAGACAGTCTCGTTCATTCACACACCCTGCCTTCCCACTTTTCCAGTGTACCTCTCTGTTGCCCAGACATGAATACAGGCCTATCCAACTCTCTCTCTCACTCTCTCTCTTTCTCACACACACACACACACACACACACACACACACTTACACACAAAGGCAGTCTCATTTTCTTGAAGCAGTTCTTAATAAAATATCCAGCATTTAAAGTGGTAATCTATGAGATCTTGTTTCCATGTTTATTGCCAAGTGCTCACTGTGGTGTTTCTGTGTTGCCCTTCCCAGAGATCACCTGTCAATCAAACAGTGTGGGTGGGCACCTTGGATTTTCTGTAGGTTTGAGTTTGAGTTGCTGCAGGTGGCGCTCTTTTCTTTGTCCGTTTGGCCACGGTGGCTGTCCCTGCTCATGCTAACCACCCGGTTCGTCTGCCAAACGTCAAACGCATCACTTCCTGTGCAGCAGAGGATTTTTCCATGGAAATAACTTCCAGACAAGTCTTTCCAGCAGCTTTCATCATCCACAACATGGGTACAAGTTAAATCACTGCTGTGTTACGGCAACTTAAGATATAAGGTGAGAAGGCTTACACTAATTTTTATGAACATGCTGTAGATTTGCACTTTAATCTGCCGTCTCCTTGGCCTGAACAGCCTATTGGTTTTCTTTGGCTGAGCGGCCTGTCTGGAGGAAAAAACATGTTTTATTTTTGCTGTTGTGGCTGCATAAATGTGAGAATGGCTAAAGTTAGACCAAATACAATTGCCCTATCATCCAAACTTTATTACTTTTTGATGGCCATGCCTCTGCTGTATACAGAGAGCGAGTGGCCTAGAGATGTAAAAAAAATAAAAAATAGTGACACAAAGCGATGTCCTCTGTCAAGTGACACTGTAGCATCCAGCATTTTGAAGCTGTGGAAACGATTAATGACAAATGGCATAATCAATGGGACACCCTGTGAATAATAATCTCCATATTTGCTTCCAAACAACACGCCGCTTGTCACGTTTGCTACATAGCTGACTAACAAATCGGCAGCAGGCTACATGCAAGATAACTCCTCAATTATGATCTTTATATAAAGTGTGTGTCCTTTTTTCAGGCTAAAGCAACAGCGCCTCAAAATGTGTGTGCACGCCCCTGCTCCTCAGCAGCCTCTAGTCTTGTTTATGTTGGGGGGGGGGCGTTGGTTTTGAGTAGTGGCATGGTGGACGGGACCCAGAGGCGGAAGGGTGGGGGTATCTTTGAAGTGAGAGCAGCCTATCTGTATTTAGTCTTAATTAAAACAGAATTAAAAGGGGAAAGATAAAAGGCTCTTTCTTCCAGCGAGAGAAGGGGACAAAGGCACAGAGAGCAAGTTCCTCCTTAAAGATGACAAGTGTGCACAGCGGGTTTTTGTGATCTCTGTGTGGTCTCCATTGATATGCATGGGATGTCCCACAAGGTGAGACCTCCTCTGTAAACGCCGGAGCAGAGGAGGGCTGGTGGTCCTGCAAAGCTTTATCCAAATGTGAGGCACACTGCAAACATGGAATTTACGAAAACAGAATCAATGAAATTATAAAATCAGTTTAAAAATGAATGGAAAACAAGAATGTATCATGTCATTGAATAAGATATTTAAATGTTTACCATTTTGACACTTTTTACACAACTTGTAAAATCCAAAATGTACAATACATTTCAAAAATAAGGGTGGAAATGTTTTACTTATAGGTGCAAATTAGACAGTGACTTGACTTATGAACTGACTCCTGCCCCTTTAAGGGTTCAAGATGTCAAGTGTGCGCAGTGAGTTTAATTAAAGCTCGTTATGTTGTTGTGTGTGAGTGTCACCACAACAGATGCATTTTTCACATTCTCCTGCAGCTGGAGGCTATAATAGAATTTTAAATAGTAAAAAAAATGAACTTATAATCATTATTTTTTTCATTATAATCAAATCTTTGCATACGCAGTACGTCTGTTAAACTTAGAAGCTGTATTTGCGAGGTGAGTCCACTCCCAGGGTTCCTTTGGAGGTGTATATAAGGTCTATATAAGTTTAATTTCACTTATATACTTAATTATATATATTATTCAATATTCTGATATGCTAAAAAAAATACATTGAATGAATGCATGATTTGACATCTTCTGATACTAGTTTTCTCTGCCCCAACTGCAGACCTAAAGGGTAAACAGATTTAAAATCTCTACTGAATGGTGTAACTGTATAAAATATCCTGTCAGAAGAGCGTCTGTGGGAAAACATCTCGTCAGGTTCGGGGTCTGTGGGCTGTTATGGATCTACACAGGGGTCTATCTGTCAGGGCTGAAAAAGTTTGGAAGCCCCCTGAGCCCGGGCAGATGAGGGCGACATGCCTCTGGTTGGCCAGGAGGGGTCCACCATCCACCAGGCTGAATTCACCAGGAGATGGTGCTGCCTTCAGGGACTGGTGGAAATATTGGAAATTAGGACTGAAACGCATGAGAGACCTACAAAAGGCTGGGAGAGTGGGAATTGTCTGTGACACCAGAGAGCATGTACATTGTATGAGGAACTGTTGCTCAAATTGAACTTGTCATTAAAATACTATTCTCTGCTTAAGCCCTTTGTGATTTAGACTTAGAAAATGTGTGTATACTTTATGTAAAAATGTTGTCTAATATAAATTAAAACATCGACTACATGCCTGATGTGCCTTTTCTCTCATTCATGAGGCACAATAACTGTTGGTCCTCTTGACGATCAGATAAAATAAGTCAATAAATAAATGAATGAGTAAATAAACAAATCAGTAAAAATAACACCACAGTCTCACAGACGCTCTTTCTTCTGGAAAAAATATAATCGAATCCTTTACTTGAATTAAAGTTGCAATAGCATAAAATATTCTATTAAAAGTAAGTCCTGCATTCAGATGGTTAGTTAGTTAGTTAGTACCAAAGTATAAGTAGTAAAATGTAATTGAGTATTACAGGGTAAAAGTAGAGATCTTGAAGAATGGTTCCTTTCAGAGTGTTAAATTATCCCTCTGAGGCCGATGATCATTTCTGTGTCTTATTTTATACTACCTGTGAGAAGTATTTTAAAGTTGTATAATTTTATAATATCCAATATTCTGTAGGCTAGTTGACATTCTAACAATGCATCACATTTGACATTTTGTATATCAAAGCTTACTCTGCAAAGCAATCAGTGTTGCAGTGCAGTAAACTCCCTCTGAAATGATAATAAAGCATGAAGCTGTGCAAAATAATAAATAGCCAACTGATGTTAAGTGCCACTTCCTCAAACCTATACTTCAGTGCAGTCCTTGGTTACATGCACCTCTGCATGGTGCATTTGGTTGCTGCTTCCCATGAAAAGCAGTGAAAGCTGGATGTTTACGAGCAGTTCATGAAGGTAGCACAAAACCCCAACGCCAAGCCCCTTTTTAAGCCTGTGGAGGGCTGGGCGCCGCTCGCCGTCCCGTGCACCAAACCCCATTCACACACCACTTTACCCGGCTACATGTGCTGGAGGAAGGCTGCTGAGTGAAACCTCACCGGTGGGAGAGGAAAACAGCACTACTGCTTCACTCATTCTCACTGCAAGGAATTAAATGCACTTGTAAAAAAAAGAAAAAAAAGAAGAAAAAAAAGGAAAAAAAATCATCGGACTGCGACTTTTTCCCCCCTGAGTGAAGCCGGTGAAGTGAAACTGGACGCTGGAGATGAGCTCTGAAGTGTGGACGGCAGCGGAATTTGTCTTGTCGGCTGATGGTTGTCTCGGCTGTTTGGTCTGGATGTAAAAAAACAAAACGAAACAAAATACTCACTGTGATTGAAATCCTTTCCAACCTGCTCGGCTTTGTGTAAACGGGACTAAACGAGCCGTTGGAGCGCAAAGTAAAGAGTTTTGCACAGAGCAAGGTGAGTCGGCCTCTATTAAAGCGAGTCTACTTACTTCATTATGTCCATTTCAGTTGCATTAAGAAAGGTTTAGGCTTTGGCACTCGCTTTTCATTCCTATGCCTTAGTAATGGCCACATTAGCTCCTCACAATGAAGCCTAATTTGAGTATGTTTTCTCCATGTCCAACCTCTGGAAATGCTGTATTTGTCTCAAGTGTGTGTGTGTGTATTTGTGCGCCTATCTTCCTGCACTTGTTGATGCTTTGTGTTTGGTTGCACTTCGGCCACAGCTTGTAAACAAACCCCCCCAGAACCTTTGCCACAAAACCAAAAAAGTTAAACTAATGAAAGTCAGATGATGAAAGTTTTCTGAGCCCTCACTGAATGAGGAGACATCTGTGTCTTAACGAGAGGGCTTTTCCCCGGCGGTTAGCTAGCGCTAGCTGGCATGGCCACTAGACGTCGTCGTCGTTCCCAAACACTTTCCACTTATTTTCCAACTAGAAAACTGAAAAAAATAACCGCCACTTAAACGTAGTAATGGTAAATTAATATATAAAACAAAATCTTGCAACACTGGTAGGTTTACACGTTCATAAAGCATTGTGGTTCAGGTGTGTTAGCCCAGTCGAGCTAATGGGCTCAGGTGCCCGGAGTGTGTTTGACAGCGCAGAGCTGTGTTGAGGGAAATTTCTGTCTTTAAAATATTCCTGCCATTATGTTTTTACTCTCCACTTATTCTCCACATTGTCTTTCACTTCAAATCAATCATCTTTAAGTAAAGGTTATGTAGTGAGAGCAGCCCTGAAATTCAGTAAATTCTTAACTTTTAGAATCGATGCACACTGCCTACCCTACCGCACCCTGTTTATGAATTTTGAGGGATTATTTGCATATAAGCGCTGCCTGGTGGATTACATATATATGCCGAATTTATCAGTGAAGCCCAATAATTGAGACTATATGTCTTAAGTTATGTCTTACGAGGTGTGTATGCATGCCAGTAAGCGAGGAACATTAAATTGACAGATTTTCCAGTCTAGTCTGGTATGAGAGAAAGGTACTGCTGGCTCGTGTATGTTACCAAGGCATCCAGTGTGCCTTAGCCAATCAGAGCTGAGGGCTGCAATTCTGTTAAGATGTTTGTTTTCTCAAGTGGATTAACCTTATACTTAGTTGCATCTCACCCCCCTCCGCTGTAGGCTACTGACAAATGGCAATGATCCAAAGGTGTTTTAAACCGTACACAAATCTCCTCTAACAGATCATGCTGCAGTTCTGATTAGTGTGAATTTATAACATTTAGTTTATTTGTTTAACCACAACTACACCTCTGGGAAAGAGAGAACTTTGCACCTTTAATGGTTTCCTATGCATTAATGCAATTTGTATTTCACAAATGAGTGACAGTACAGGTTTCTGTTGAGCATTAAGTAAAATGAGGGCTATGTAAAGTGATGCTCGGTGCCGTTGGATTGGAAAGGAGCATCTTTGTGAAAGCCACTCATGGTTTTAAGTCATCTGGGAGATGACTTAACTGATGGTACTCTTAAAGGGTAAAGTTCAGCTCCAGTTCTTTATGTTGATGTTTTTTTTAAACGCCCATTTGTTGAACATGTTATTGTGTGTATCAATATTCACTCCACTACAAGTGTCATGGGTGACAGTCCAACACAAGGGCCGTCAGCGAGAGTGTTTGACCTTTGTGTTTTTGTGTCCCATGGGGTGACAGTCTCCCCTTGCAGCGCGGCGTCATTCCTTCAGCCACGGCCATCTGCTCCCATTGCCTCATAACTTAATTGACGGCTTAGTATTATAAGCCAGGAAGTGAGACGAATATATCCCTTCCTGATGGTGATGAAGATGATGATGACTTGCTCATTTAACTCGGATTGCTTGTAAGCTTTGGCACGACATGGATGTGCCTACACATGCTGTGTGCTCCTTGCCTGCATGATTGTCTGCTCTGTTAAATATGCTGCAGTCGTAATTTTTTTTTCCCCCTGCTGAGTTCCAAATTTTTCATATGTTGTGGAGGAGTGAGTGATTTAATTTCCTATCGCACATGAAATGCCATCTCTGGTTAAGCCTTTTGATTTGTTTGAATGGCCTCTTTACATGGAAAGGGCACGTGAAGGAAACTTCTTGTTCATCTTCCCAGATTTTTAAAATCTGGGAAGATGACTAAATTAAACTACTTTTAGGTGAAAAGCCTGCATTTGAAGTCCAGATGCAATGCGGGAAAAATGATTGTTATTTTTCTGTTTTTAAAACAAAGGTAGCCACTGAAAATTGCAAGTCAGGTGTGGTACATACAAGTAGACTGGCCACTGCCTCCTGAAGCTGAGAAACAGCGAGCCTTGTCATGAGTGTGGTTCGTGTCGGGCTGTGAGTGTAAGTAATTAGGAAAGCTTTTTATTTAAGTGGAGGAGAGAGCAGCCTCCCAGTGCTTGAGTGGGCTGCTTGTTTTCTTGCCCTGCAGAGCGAATGAGTGTTTATTAGCAGAACTAGTAGCTGGCACGTTCTTGTACTAGTACCTGGATAAAGTCAGACACCGAGACCCGGAGCTGTCTGGACTTGTAAAATGACCTTTGGCCTTGGGTATAAATGCCGTCATTATGGTGTGCACGGTCTGACCTTTAAAGGCTTGACCTGGGGTGACCTGAGAAGGAAGAAAAAAATTAGTTTTAGACGGGGTGCAAGATGAAGTTGGAGGACTGGGTTTTTTTTTTCTTCCCCCATTTCAATTTAGACAACCCTGAGGGGAAAGAGCTCACTGGCATTTCAGGGATAATGATGAAACTACACACAGAAAGCAATTTCGGCTGTAGCTGATTATGTGAATTCTCTTGTGTTTTGTATCAAAGCCCCACCGAACAGCCCGGCAAGTGATTCAAATCACATCTCTATTATGCTTGTATGAAGAGTCTATTAACTGTAAATGCTTCAATTTTTCAATTTCTCAACATTGAACGGTTTCATGCACTGCTTAGAGGAATCAGAGTTTCCATTAGACTAATTACCGTCATCTGACTTTTTCACACAGCGGCATTTAACACACTTGTAACAGATTTGTGACAACGGAGCTGGTTAGTCTACTTCTCCTCCAATAAACAAAGCTCACCTCTCACATTCTGTCACTGTCAAGGTGCCAAAGGTCAAAGGGTGAAGGGGGATGGGTGTCGACTGCCCGTGTTTTCCATGCCTGGCAGCTGCAGGGAGCATGTGGCGTCAAAACCTTTCATCACCCCCCCCACACACACACACACCTCCGACCAACCAAATGTCTTTGACGTTAAGCTTCAGTCAACCGGTGTTGAAGATGGGAGGACAGGCGACGTTGCAGCATTCTCATGATTTGTCTTGTTTAGCATCGGCGGTGACATTTATGCTGCCGGTCTGGTAATTAACAGGTGGGGAGATGTCAAGGGCAGAGTGAGGGTTTGATAAAGTGCAAGTGGCCGGCGATGGCTCTAAATCAGCAGTGGAGGCGTTGATTAAGAGTCTGAACATGGCCCGGTCAGGACGGAGCTGTCGCTGTAAAGTGCCAAGTCAGATGTGATATACAGAGCAATAAGCCTCTCTATAAGCCCTGTGATGAATGTACTCCGGACTGAAGTGGAATCTCACCCTCACATACGCCTTGATTTACTCTGTTAGATCTCACGCTGTTCATTTTCTTTTGGTGTGCACTCTTTCCTTCAAGCTGACTTATCATGATAACAGCCAATCACAGACATCTGTGTTACATGTTATTAGAGATGCGACAACACATTTCTGCTGTTAAGCCACCAAAAGAAACATGAAGACAGAGAGAAAAGTCAGGTCTAAGTTCTTGCAAGAGCTGTCATCTGAGCGAAGCAGGAGCACCGACATCCTGGCTAAAGTATGAAGCTCAAAAGCACAGCATGTAAATAATGATGCAGTCTTCTGGCTGGTAACATATATTTTTGGCAGCTAAATTTTCTCAGTTTACCTCCCACCAACATACATTGTACACCCAGCTGGTTGTTATTGCTTGGTTGGAGCTTTCTAAATTTCTGTAGTGGCCTGAATAAACTCTTCCTCTTCCCTCCACTTCACTCCCTCGCCTGTTCAACTTCATTCAAAGCGTCTTTGAAACATCACATTCTGCAGATAAGCAGATCCAAATTTCAGATCAGTTGCACAAGTGCCTCTGTCGCTGCAATCAGCACTGCAGCCAGAGAAAAAAAAAGTTTTATTCAAAACAACTCCATTGTATTTAAAAGTCTGCAGCTTTGCCACATTTTTGAATTGGAGCTCAGAGACAAAATAATCCCAGTAATCCAACAGGAGCCTCGTGAGAGTGAAATGTAGCCCTCATTTCCATCCCCAAAACACGTTTTTTCGCCTTAACATTTGGTTTTGTACGAGTGGTATACCGTGAGCTCAACGCAGAGCTGGAATGGGGTGGAATGGACACTGAGGCATTTAATGTGGTCATTTGGCCAGTTCAGAGTACAGTTGTGGTTGTGGTTAGTTGAAACAGTGACAAAGCGGGTATAGGGCAGTAAAGTGTGTCACACTCACGAGAACAGAGAGGATATGTTGTATTGTAGTTGCTTGTTAAAACTAGTAAATAAACATTAATTGTTACCAAATTAGGGCGCCGATGGTCAGAAATGGCTTAGTGCTGATTTAGGTTTCTGTGTCGAACTTTCACTGTAGCTTGACTGCGGGTGTCTACAGCAGTGAGAGCATTTATAGATCTGTGTTTATGAGTCTGTGTATGGATCACTGAAACACCAGGCACCAGCGTGAAGAAGTAGCTGGATATTGTTGGGAGTTTTGGATGTTTAATACTGTGATATGGTGTAATTATTGCCCTCCTGGTTAAAGGGATGCAGTTTTTCAACCTTATGAGAGCGTTGAAGCTGTTCTGTCATTTGCCTCCACTTGCTTGGTGTCCATATCCACTTTACTAATGACTGATTATCAAATATCTACAGTGTGTAAGTATCTTCTGAAAGCACCAGCAGTCATCCCTACACTATCGTCACAATATCGATATCGAGTTATCAAATCAAACATGTTGTCATATTTGATTTTAGATATCACTCCATCCCACTGTCAACTTTTTATCAAGTCCATGCTTCCCCAACACAGATAAAAAAGGAAGCACTGGTGTTTACACTCTCTGAAACAGAAACCATTGGTGGATACACTGGTTGAGGTATTTCTTGCCTATGAGTGTGTACATGTAGGCCTATTTGCGGGATTTGCGAGTCCACACTTCTTATAACTTGAGGACGAGGTATCCTACAAAGGAACATATTTGACAAACTCCTCTCTCAGCTCGTCTCTCCTTTGCTGGTTCCATGTTGTCTTTTTCTATCAACGGAAATCAACCGTTGACATGATGAAAGCTGTTGCAACGTGGCTGAGTGGACTAATTACAGTCTTTGCGTTGCATTTTTGGTAAGGTGCATGTCAGCTGCAGCAGCTTGTGTGGGCTACACCGGAGCCACAGACACCAACAGCGTAGCTACAGAGGCACTGAAGTAGAAACTGGCCTTTTCACTCAAAACACAACATATCTTGCGGCTGCATAAAATTCTGCTCTGTTGAGGTGGACAATTTGGGATCTCTGCTTCCTTTTATGTATAAGAAACAATTTTTCCACTTGCAAACTCAATGATGTGGGAAGCTAGCCTCCTGCCTCTTGTTGAGTGTCTGTTAAATTGAAGCATGGTTCTGCTCTTTTTTTTCTTTTCTTTCTTTTTTTTTTTTTTTTACAAAGCCTACCACCAGTGAGAAAATCCAACCGGAGCAGTGAACTGACAAGAAATATTTGGGGCAGACATCCTCTGCAGCCGGTCTGTTATCTGCTGCGGCGCAGAGGACGATCACCCGAACATGGATCAAAGTACAACTTATTTGGATGGGCAGCCAAGGCAAGGCATGTGAATGTGCCCCCCTCGCCCGGCAGGGGTCCGGGGCCCCTCCGCTCCCATGGTCAGATTAAATACTCAATTTAATTATGTCACCGAGCATTAAGTCAGTAACCTTATCAGAGTGGTCTGGCTGTTTAATGGAGCTTTGGGAGCCAACAGATGCAGAAAGATTAGGGACAATATGCTGGTGCTGCAGACCTTGAGCACAGGGATAAAGGACTTGTAGAGAATCTGATAGCCTGCTTGGTGCCACTCCCACTGGACACCAGCACCCTGCATGAGAGCTTGAACATCCGTTAAATACAGACTCCTCTGAAGACACATATTTACTTCAAAGTATTTAGAAATCAACAAAATAGCGTGAAATCTGTAGCATGCGGCGCACTAAGCAAATTAATTGTGAAATTAATAAATAGTTTGTGCAACACCACATTAAAGTGATTATTCCATGGTCAGGGACACATATTTGTGGCACAGCAGAGTGGATTTCAATGACAACTCATGCATTCATTTGTAAATATATGCACCTTTTTTAGGTCTCAAGATGAAATGAGCAGAAAGCCCAGCATGTATGCATGTAATTCCAGGCTTAAGCTGCTTATGCTATGCTATCATGAATATCTAAATTCCCATCTTTCCCCATCAGTGGACTGGACAATATCAGGGCTGCCGCTGTGCCTAGAATCATAGATTTGTTCCTTACAACTTCACTGGCTGTCCTCTTCAATTACTGGTAGTCACATTTGGATTCACAAAGATTTCTCAGCGTTTTGCTCCTGGTGATCATGACTACTCCAAAACCCGCAGCGACACAGGCCGCCGCTCCCGCCTCGCCGTGTCCATGATTCAAATCAGCAAGCCCTTTGATTTTTTTTGGGCTGCAAAAAGGCTGAGGACTTTCCTTCTGATAACCAAAAATTGTGATAAAACTCTTGAGGATTCTCTTAGGGTTTAATTAGAAAGGGTAGGCTGTTCATTATTCAGATATGTAAATGGAGACCCAGATACATACAGTGCTGAGGAATGTAAAATAGATTCAGTACAGGGCTGGAATTCCTTTGAAGCAGCAAGCGAAGTGCTATAAGGGTGTGAATTATTAACTCATCAGGGCACCCGGCATGCTTGCAGCACATGCAGCTCATGGTGTGTGTGCGTGTGTGCATGCGTGTGTGTGTATGTGTGCACGATTGTTCCCTCATGAATGGGGCTGGTGTGTTTGCCTAGGGTCGGTGTTGAAAGAGCAGAACACGTGATGCGATGGTTCACCCCGGCACAGTCTGCCTCGCGGTGAGCTCGGCCCGAATTGTCGGAGTACTACAGGGAAAAAAAAACCTCTCTTACTCATTAATCTTATTATTGACATACAGGATGCCGGCTGGGACATCTGTGTGGCGGATCTTGTTAAATAATGCAGTTAAACATTAAATCAAGTGTTGGAATGAATTTCTCCAAATGGTTCCCGATTCCAAACAACATACAGTGCAATGAGAGGGGCTGTGCGATTGAAAGCAGGGGTCTCGTCTTCTTAAAAGTTCATGATGCGGTCAGAGTGTACCGTGGGATACTCTGCAACAGATGGCATTAGCCAGTGTTTTCTCTTTTCTCTTTTTGGCCTTGTTCTGTGTGGATTAGCGGTCTCTTTCACTGAGTCACCTCTACATGCTCCATACATCGCTCACAGTTTTGCCCTTTGCTCTTCTGCCACAGTTCATTTCTCCACCTCGGCACTTTCTCGCTCTCATTTTTTTGTGTGTGCTGTCTTTGCACTCGCGTATTCAGGGGCGCCCACGCTCCTCTCCGATATCATTTCCCGTTTCCCCCCGTCAAGTTGAAGCAGCCGTTTGTTGGAAGGCCCTCAGAGGGAAGAGGCCCTGGCGCTGAGATAGGATGACATGGCTGAGAGGTGCTTTGTCTCTGCAGCCGTGATGAGAAGATGAGACCTCCACCTGGGGTAGGTGAGGGCTTAGGGTAACACACACTTGCATACCTGTACCTCTATCTTTATGAGGACTGTATTTTTTCCCTAAATGCAACCCTTTCTGCTACATGCGTAACCTTTAAACTTATAAGCTAAATTAAAACTCAATTCTAATTTAAAGTCTGAGGCCAAATCCTAATTACAATCTAAGGTTAAGGTGGAAAATTCCGCCCTGAAACACTCGAAATGCAGGTGACAGTTGACATTAAGGTGGTCCAGCAGATACAACGGAGTTAACTGAATAACTGAACAAAATGTAAATTAGGCCATCTAAACCATCAACGGTAAATGTCAGGTTTTGGATGTCAGTTCCTCACAATCAAAGAGCAAGAGCTTCTTTCTAGAGCCGCCATTTTGCACCCACATTTAACAGCCATACAGGGAGAAATCCATTGTGGAAGAGGACAGAGAGGAGCAGCACGTAGACCATAATGCAATGCATGTTGCAGGCTTGAGTGACGTGGGAGGCTCTTAACTTTTTCTCCACTGCGGACTCACTCACTTTCTCCTGCTATCGCCATCAGTATCACTGTTATTGTTACTCTTTCCACAGGCAAAACTTTTTCTGTATATATCAAGTCTGGGCACATTCATTGGGGATTGCTGAAAGGCATTGTGGGAAATAAAGGAAATCACAAGTAGATCTGGTTGATAAATTCAACACTGAAATTGTCAGGTTTCACTTATCATATTACACAGTGTTTCGATCCACCACACCACCACTGCATGAGAAACTGTGAATTCAAAGTATTCATTGTAATTTAGTCTAAAATAACTAAAATGAGCGTGGTCCAAATGGTATAGAAACGTAGTAAACATTTTTAGCACTAGATCCTCCATTTGATGCATAATTTGGACCAAATCAGCAATAGAAGTGGGAGAAAACTAGAATTATTATTCAAAGAGCATAAAATTACAGAGGAAACACTGCATTAGAGTGAATGTTCAAACTTTTATTATTTTGGTCATTCCATTTTTGCACAAAGGAGATGTTTCTGCAACAGCAAAGCAGTTGTGAACATTAACAGCTAACAGATTTGATTTGTTTGTAACGCTCATAAAACCTGTAGACCAGATGTCTGTGTTCTTTCTGAAGAAAAGGTTATTGATAACCCACCGTTGATAACACGTGAGTTTGAGAGTACTGAAGTTGATTTAGTGCCCAAGAAACAGTGCAGCTCACTGATGTGGAATCACTTTACTAGTAAAATGACAAAAACAAAATGAGGAGTGTCCTTCAAGCACTCCAGTAAAGACCTTTTCCACCATTTGAGAGGTGCAAGAATAGGAAGAATGCATGATGAAAAACATATCAAAAGCAGCCATTAATTAGCAAAGCATTTGTCAACACAAGCCCCCAACCACACGAACTCTCCCTTAGGCAATGGTCTAATTAATTGTGATTATCATGTATTGTTTTTGCCAGTATCACCCAGCTCTAATCTGAAGTAGAAGTAGACGAAGCAGGTTGAGGGAAAGTGGGTGTGCCAAAAAGGGGAATTACCACACTTAAAATGATCCCTGGAATGCAACAAACATCATCCCTTATAGAAAAGAAGAGCTGCACACACACAAACACACAGATTTTTTCTTCTCTGAATGGGCTGTAAGATGCTTTTCTTGATTTTTGGAAACTTGGCATAAAATGTGCAAACACCTTGACAGTAGGCAAAATAACCTGCATCCAGGTGTTTGATGGTCACCTTTTTTTGTTGACCTTTTTTTCCTGTTACTGGCTGCACCTGCACAGTCCTGTGAGCTCCATTGAGATGCTTGTGAAAATGCTATAATGCTCTTTGCATGCAGCCTTTGAGCCTGTGCATGTGTCAGAACAGGCTTTTGTGCATGCTGATACTTCTTTGCTGCGCTTTGGCCTTCGAAAAGGGTGGTCT
>OMLB01018980.1:0-15289 GCA_900302555.1 Myripristis jacobus | reverse complement strand
GGTAAAGGCCCAGCTTGGGGATGGGGGAGGGGGAGAGGAGGAGGAAGAGGAGTATGTGTGAGTATCTCCTCTCCTGTCCTGTCAGTTGGAGAACAGCTGCTGTTGACTGAAGGCTTCTCTCCTCTTCCTCCTCAGAGGAAGTGCAGGTGAGTGGGTGTGGCTGAACCGGGAGTGTCCACCACCTGGAGGCCGACCCCCAACATCCAAACAGCTTCCCAGGAAACTTTTATGCAGCCTCAAAGTTCGAAGTTTCAGATATTTCGCTGCTGTGGAGATGCCAGTGGTTGTAAGCAGATGTCGGGATTTTGATCAGGGGCTGATGGATTGATAATCGGTGTGAAATCTTCCTTTGTTCTTGTTGAATGGTGCTTTGCTGCAGTTGGGACAGGTGGCCATTCAGCTCGGCTTATGATTTGAAGTGAATGGACTTTAAAGCGTGCTTGAAATTGAATATCATCTAAATGACGTCAGGCAGTGAGCTTTGGCTTTTGACTCCAGAGGCAACAATACAAGAAGCATCTGTTATGGTGATGCGAGCCGGGTTTCTCCTTTTTTTTTTTTTTTTTTTTGTGCGAGTGTGTGTGGTTTTTCAAGGCACGCAGACGGGCATGAAAAGCAGCATTTTGGAATACCGACAGCCGACCGTTGCCAAGTGGCAACCATGAAGCCTCTTGGAAAACAGGGAGTGCTCAGTTTCCCCAGAAACACCCTTTTTCTCAAGACAGCTCCCCCCTAAAGCGACCCACCCCCCCCTTACTCTCTTTAAACGCCCCAGGGGGAGGGTCCCTCTGTCCTGGGAAAAGGGGGGTTGCTGTGGGAACGCAAGGACGAATGTTGGACAGGCGTGTTAAAAGCTCAGGACCTTGGCTTGCTGCTGGTGGACTCCACAAGCAAAGGACATAATCTCCCCAGGTTGCCTCAAATTTACCTTTCCTAACTTCAGGCATACAAATTGTCTGTGCACTAACACTGAGTATCGCTGAGTAAACGCAGCCTTGTTTCTGGACTGAGAGCCATGCCGTTTGAAATTCCACAATGTGTTTTGAAAGGGTTTCACAAGCACCAGTCATAAATCTCTCTCCACCCATAGAGGGCTTTTGTAATCCTTTAATTTAAGGAAAAGCATAACTCCCAGAATTAGAAATTGTGAAATCATAATCGCCTCAATTGGGAAAATAAGCACTTTTGCACCTGACACCTGACAAAAGTATTTTGGGTGTGACATGATGACTACAGCCTTCACTCTTTTTTAACTCTCACATGTGTTGTTGCATACAGCAGACATGCGGGGTGTTTTTACAACCTGCCAGCCCGCGTGTATCCTCCTCTTACCGTGACACTTCCTGTTGGTTCACACTCCCTGAGCCGTCAGGGGTCAGAGGTCACCTGTCATCCATAGACACAACACCCCCGTACACAGGCTGTCCCGCTGAAACTTATAACACCATCGAGTTAAGTTAATGTGTGTGTGAGTGTGTGAATGCACATCTCTGTGAATGTGTTTCCTAGCAACCTTTTGCCACGTTACGAGCGGAGCTGCGTGGCACACAGGCTGCACCGTCACCGTCCCCCATGTTGGATTACGAGGCTTTGATTTAGATGTTCCTTAAGCTGATCTGAAATTGTCGTTGTGTTCCTCATTTACCGCACTGTAATCCTGGCGAATAAACCGAGCTCCATACTGTGTGACTAATGTGTCATTTTGCAAAGTCCAAAATACGTGCAAATGGCTGTTACATGCCTTGAGAGGAAAATCAATCTGCGGAAAAGCGCCAGGCTTGTGCCGGTGTAAAAGTTGTAATGTAAAGGCTTAACATGCCCGGCTTACAACATACTAGGCGTCTCTGTGCGTAGCAGCAAGCCCACAGGCAGCCTTCATAAATAACTCTCTATTCATGTTATTAATGGAGATCTTAAGGGGTTTTTTCTTGCTTACCAAGAATAATCTTTTCCACCCGCTTCACCTCAGAAGCTTTAATCTGGCTGGAAATGAACTAGGCCTCTGTTTGCAGGCCTGTGGAGGACTCTGAGGGGGGTGGTGTGTGTGTGTGTGTGCGTGTGCGTGTGCGTGTGTGTGTGTGTGCGTGTGCGTGTGTGTGTGTTTTCTCTGTTCCACCCCCTCTCACTTAACCCAATTTCAACACTGGTGCAATACTGATATTTGTAGTTTTTCCCGGAGTCTTAATAGGGTGTGTGTGTGTGTGTGTGTGTTTGTGAAAACTCCCTCTGTTCTCCACACAGGGGTATTGTCCTGTTTGTCACACCAAAGTGTTTTAAGCTGCCTCCAGTTGCTAAATGAGTGTGAAATGTTGTCTTGCTGTTCCACTTTGCAAATTGCCTCAAAATGGTGATGGCAATTGGCAATAAACTGGAGCATTATAATAGATTAGACCTGGCTGTGATAATCGTGTACTTGAAGCAGACAAAAAGCAATTGTTGTCTCCTTTCTTATCTTTATTGCCTTGCATTTTAGCTGCTGCCCTTCCCCATATTGTTCCGACTTGTGCAGCGTGCACTCGTACGTCAGGAAGTGCAGCGGTCTGCTGCTCGGTTCGTGCTTCCCGCGGACAGTCGCGGGCATTCATGTTCCTCGTGCTGCTCTCGCTCTTCCTTCCTTCCTTCCAAAGTAAACACCTCTCTGGCAGGAGTCCTTCACTTCATTCCTACCTCCCTGCCCACACACCCTTCCCGCCTCTCCGCTCAGCCAGTTGTCACAGGAGGTGGCGTGTGCATCATCACGTCAGCTGTCAGCGCCATTTCGGTTTTCAGCTATTTGGACGGACGCGCTGACGCCTCCTTTCGACCAGCGGGCATGCTCCATGTTGGCCTTTGCGTTCTCATCTGAGGAAAGCATGAACCAAGTTTTCCTGCTGTTCTCTTTTAGAAATGAACTTGTTAAGTTTAACTACATTTTTATTGTTATTATATTATAACTGTTTTACCTTTGACTTAAAGCAGCTATAAAGAGTTTTTAACTGGTTATTAAACAGTCTCGATTTAATACTGACTTACACAAGCAACCTAGACCATCAGCAAGAAGATAAGCTATTTCTATATAGTTATTCTAAATGCCTGTCACTGTGGAATCAGATGAAACGATTTACATCACGCAGACTAGAACAGTGTATGTTTACATTTTCCCAGGCTGGATATGTCTGCGTTGAGACACATGAGGTTGAGATCTGACTCCAAGACTCTGTATCAATTATATATTTAACCCAATTTAACAATAATGTAATTGGTCAACCTGTGGACCAACATGGATTGGTCCTAGTTCCACAGCTCCTCAGCGGTCCATGTTAGGTTAACCCCCAGTTAACCTGCTCACTGGATTTACCTTCTTCGCTCTGCCTGAGGCTCCATGTCTTGTCCTCCTTGCCTTTGCTTTCGCCTCCCTGAGCCATGTTTGGCTCCTCTACCCGCATTCTGAAGCGAGCTGTCACCCAGCTAGCCACTCAGCTAATGCCGTGCTCGCCCCTGACCCAAAAAGGGTACTGTGTTTTTTTTTTTTTCCCTGAATCTTTCCTTGCATTAAATGTGGTCAGGCGTTGCGTTTTGCTGTGTCGGGATCTTTAGTGAAGCCAACGTTTGTTGCGCTCTGCTGTGGTCCAAGATGTGAACAGAAGTGTCTCTTCTCACCTGCTGTGCTGATGTCCTCCTGTCACTCGCTTTCACAACAAGGCCAGATCAAGGTATTTACGACACGAGGCGGTGGCGTTCATGGTAAATGCAAAACACAAAATCAAAGTTCCACATACTTGCTTTAGAGCTTGTGTATGTAACTTTTTTTCCTCACAATTTTGACAAATTAGCATTTAACACAGAGGATCTGACCAAAACTGAGGAAAAAATACAGTCTTCCAGTCTGCTCCTGGGGTTGTAATCTCATTTATTAAAATCGGTTTGGTGCGAATCAAATGACCAGTCGTCTCAGGGAGTCGTGGCTGCCTCAGTCCAGTAACGTCTTTTGCCCCTCCCCCTACAGATCTGCCGAGCCACGCCCTGTTTCATCGCGGGTGTGTTTCCTGATGTATCTCTGCAATTTTCAGGAACACAGCCACAGCCCACCCGATGGAAATGCACCTGACTTGCATATTTTATCTTTTTTGGACATTTCAAGTTTGTTTCAGATCCACTCAGACAGTGGTGGCTGCTCCCCACCTACATCTTCACCTCCTCCTCCTCCTCCTCCTTGTTCTCCTCCTCCTGTGCTGTCCTGTTGGCAGACGGTCAGGACTATCTCAAACCATCGGCCATTAACATTCCTTCCATCAAAACGTCAACACAACCCAAGTCCTGTGGTCTGCAGGCGTCCAAGGCTCCTGTCGATGAAACTGACCCCCTGGGGGCCGTTTCAGACGACAGGGCCTCAGCAGGCTGTCCGGGGTCACAACATGTGTCCTATCCGTTCTATTTTTACGTCTGTAAAAAGTTTGGAGCCTAAGCTGGCTTCACTTCATTTTGTTTTTCTGAACGCACACAAAGACGCGCGGCAGAGATTTTTTTTTTTTAAGTTGGTGTTTTCCTCATGAAGCACCCAGCAGTGATGTTTTGTGAGGGGAGCTGTTAAACAATTAAACTCCCCCTCCTCCCCGTTGACATTATGGAGATGTTCTGCAGGAGGACATGAGGCATTGTTTCCACTCAGCCAGCTTAATTTGACTGAAACTTGTTTGTGTCTTGTTTTCACTTTTACCTTGGATGGATTTCAGGCTTTACAACCATAGCTCGTTGTCTACCAGCTGCATTCTTGTATTTCTTCATGTTTTTTAGGGTTGTAATGATTGTGTACCAAAACTGAAACTGTGATTCTGCAGTCCTTGATCCACCAAATGTCTGGAGATCTGGGATGTTTTTTCTTTCCTTGAACATTAAGTTTTTTAGACCCAGATATGAAATTCCAGTGAATGCATTATTTGTAATGTAAGGCATGTAGCTTTCAACACAGCATTTGATTAGTAAGAGGCTAACATTAAGCCTAGCAACTAACATTTCTACAAGCTGGATGGAAAGGATTAGATATTGTGATATTCAGAGCAGCTTAAAGTGTTAAAGTGTGAGCCACTCTGTAAACTTTTCCCAGACTGGAATAAAGAGATTTCAAGTGCATGTCAGTTTATTTTTTACATATTCATGTCAGCCTTCAGCTTTTCATAGTTCACAGGCTTCATTCAACACATTATATTGTTTGTATTTTTTGGACAGTCTTGCAGTTCCTGGTCTCACTCACATGTGCATGCCCACATACACACATGCACAGTGCATGTGTGCTGTGAAGTGGATGTGTTGTGCGCAGATGTCCTGATGGGATCCAGCTGGAGTGAATTCTGGTAGCAGAAACATGGTGTCAGGACCTCCATATGCCACTAATGTGCTTGTACCAAAAACACACACACTCCCACCATCCAGGCACTCAGGGTGAACACATTCCCTGTTAACTGGGGGTTAACCTAAAATATGTTAAGCAATGAGTTCCTAAATAAATAAATTTAAAAAAAAAAAACAAACACATTTGTTGTGCCAAAAAATGTGGCAGACATCGGGGGAATGTGTTACAATTAAAATGCTTTCATTTCAGTGTCCACAAATATCAGCTCATGTTTCATTTGTCCTTGTGATGGGAACCTGCCGAATGCTCTCTACCTCTAAGAAAACCAGCCTCTGGTTGTGGTTCTTTACTTCCAAAATTCATCATAAATTCAGATCGGATTGTCAAGACTTTGGCAGAACACTTTTTTCTGGATTTTTTTTTTTTTTTTTGCACCATTTAATAATATTTAACATTAGTGACATTCTCAAAATATAAGCACTGATTTTGGCCTCTGATGATATTTAGAATCTGATGCTAATAAATGTTCTTTTAAATCCTATAGCAGAGGTAAGCGATATCACACCGTACTCACACATGGCCCTGTTCGACCTAAAGAAGGACATGGCTCCAGGTTAAGTTGCTGGAAGCAGTTTAATCCCCGTTTGGGAGATAATAATAAAATCTGAGTTCCAGGAACTTTTAGGAGAGGCAAACGGGGCCGTCGCCTTGATTGGTCCAAGCTGTGACTTGGCAGCACTTCCATATGTGCTATCAGAGGATGACAGCACAAAGCAGCCAGCGAAAAACAAACAGCAAAGCAGCGCAAACTGCAAGTTGTACTAATGAGGGCACTGAAAATGTCAGGAGAGCAAATTGATTCTGTGTGCAAAAGTTTGGACATGCCATGTTTTGCAAGCACATAAGTTAATAGTTTTTGAGCTCAGATCTTGAATGTAATTGCTGCTTCTGTTCTGTTCCTGTGCTGTAGCTAGAGGTTACTTGTTCATGGTGTTTAGGTCAGGTGAAACACAGTCTCTGGAAGGCTATAGCCAGGTCTGTCATTCATGAAACTGACCAATCTTGCTTCAAGAGGTAGGCTATATAACTGGAGCGCCCCTGCTTATTTTTTCCATTCTGTATTCTTAAATTATCCCAGAGGATATGTGTATCATCCATACTACCATAGTGAAAGAGCCAGCCATGTGTGCTTTGAGAGTGCAACTTGTATTCAAACACAGAGCTGATCTTGTACTAATTGTTGCCTGTATGTAGGTTACAGCCCTCTCGCCCTCACAGAGTGAATACAAGGACACAACATGCAGTGACAGTTAAGTAGTGTTAGCGATTTGTCACTTTAATTTAACATTTTAAGATATACATACAGTATATCTTAAAATAAAACAAAGGATTAGAGGACATGATGTCAGTGTCCTCAATGGTAGTTATGGCCCCAAGTCAGTCAGATATTGACTCGGCTCTTAAAAACACTGATCTGTTGTTATCGTAATATTATAGATCTATAAAAAATATTATAGATCAGTTTTTAGAGCCATCCAAGCCAGAGCCTAACAGTGGGGAACAATAAAGTAACACTCCTACTCTGTGAAGTTCAGGCAGAACCTGAACTTCACAGGTTCTAGAAAGTCCCAGGTTAAGCAAATTTCCAGGTTCACGTTCATGGTGGGCTGCTTGCTACATAGCATAGAGCGGACGTCACTCGACTATATTGACCTTCCACTTCCCGCTCCCTTATCGATTGCAGACGCTCAATCTGCTGCCTATTGATTACCCACAACAAATTGATTACAATGGCACTCATACAAACCGTATGTCCCACATAGTAGGAGGCAATCGAAAGGCTGTGGTCTAATTTAGGTCTCGTGCTCTTTAGTGTTGCAGCTGGCCTGTACAAACACTGATCCCTGTCAGCACATTTGATTCTTGAATGCTTGCCATTCATGTCTTGTCCTGGAATTTGATTTGATGCAGAAATCCCTAAGCTTCGAGTGGTGGAAGTCATCAGGTCAGTGGTGTTTCCCGTTATCATGCTGGATCTGACTTTAGCAAGCTGTCTTAGCTTAAAACCAGAAGTGTTTTTCATAGACTGGCTTAGCAGCTCCTGAAATGAGCAGCTCCTGAACTGATCTTGTTTGACGGGAAAAGCAGATTACAACTATGGATGGCTAAAGAAATGAGCAATCCTCTCGCAGAAAGTGGGCCATAATCTTCCCATGAGTATCCGCTCCTTCTGTTGGTGTTTGTTAAATCAAGTGGAAAATTGGAACATC
This sequence comes from Myripristis jacobus, assembly GCA_900302555.1. Taxonomy (NCBI): domain Eukaryota; kingdom Metazoa; phylum Chordata; class Actinopteri; order Holocentriformes; family Holocentridae; genus Myripristis; species Myripristis jacobus. Next base: position 7,690 of record OMLB01018980.1, on the reverse strand, counting down.
TTCTTTTTCCTTTTCATTGAACTTTGTAATGAAATCAGTAATCATAGCTGAGTAAGACCTTTGGCTTCAAGTTTGTTCCAATTCCACGAGTTCCTCTGAAATTAAAGGATTTCACCAGAGCACAGGGCTCTGCTAGTCGAGATTAAACTCAACATTTCCCTTGAATATATGTGGGTGGACTGCTACGCTTGGCTCTTAATTAAATTTTATTTAATACATTACTGGTTACAAGATCTGATATTCTCGCTTTAATTCAAAAGAAGTTAAAATTAAGCAGCCTTGCATTGTAGTGGGACGTCTGCATCTTCCTGAGTCAGAAACGTTAAATGTGTGAACAGGACACTATCTTACTACTGTCGAGCAAATGTTGTAAATCAATTATGACAAAATTAATTTTTCCTTCCATGATGCAAACTGTGATCTTTTTGCATTACAGTGGGTTAATTTTGTCAATTGGCTGACCTATACAGTTTGTTTAACAAATGTACTTCATATTATTCAAGTTATTTATGGCGCAAAGCCATCTGTCCGCAAGTTGTGAACCAGTACACGAAGCGAAGAAAATCAGTTTTAACGGTATAAACTCTGCGTCAGTTCACTATGCACAGTGTTCACCTTCACTAAAAAACTTACAAACAAAATAATCCCCTCAAATTATAACTCTTCAGTGCAGAATTCAAAACTGGTGACAGGTGTTGGGGGAAAAAAAATCAAATCATGTTATGGTAACACAGAAGACAAGGCAATCATTTCATGTCCTTTTGAAGTAAGCTGTGTTGTAACAAATAATTGGCACTGACGGTACTGCTGAGTCGAAGGGATCTGTCCTGATTGTGTGGAATAGAGCCTGGCCTGTGCAGACTGACAACTGGATGAGATTACAGGGGCGTCACACTGAAATGGGGTGGTGGTGGTGGGGGGTGTCCTTATTGATTGCCCCTGAGCCTCTGCTGTTGTATATCCAGTTTATTATCAGTTTATCTCTCTCCAGTGGAATCACAAGTTCCGACTCATCCCGTTTGCTGCCTTGTAAGACACTCGAGGAATTTCCACAACTCAGCAACTGATGCTGCACTTGGAGAGTTTGTCTGGCTGCAGTCGCTGATTTGAGCATGACTGGAATCATTGTCTTCAATGACCAGATTTTTTTTTCTTGGTGGCAGCCCGCACAAACAGCCCCTTCTCTGTTTCCCACTCACCACTGCCTCTAAATCAGTTTGACTCTGACTCTGAGCGCTGTTGTAGTTTTTAACTTTATGTGATCTCCGCAGATGTGTGAAAGTGCCTGACAGGCGTGGCAGGGACAGACCCGACTATTGAGCCTGAGGCGGGGGGGTGGGGGTGAAACTATGAGGCAGTGAGGAGGTGTGTGTGTGTGGGGGGGCATGGCCAGAGGGAGTGTGACCCCTTGCACTGAGAGTTAAAAAAGCATTGGTAATGAAAGTAGGCAGATGAGGCGTAGCTGATAACCTTGCCAACCTCTGTGTGTGAGCGCACGCGTGGCAGGGAGAATCCACGTTACATATTGCGCTTTAACGTCGCCCACTTGCTAAAAATCAAGCTTGGCTAATGTGCCTCTGAGAATTTGCACACACACCACACACACGCCATGTGTTGCTGTCAGATTAAGATGACGGGCTTATCCTTTTGCATGCCATTACTGCTGCTGAATGAATCGGCCCTGTTCTGTCTGAGAACACAATTAGACTTAATGAACGAGCTGTCATTGCAAAGCATTCATCCTTTATCTCATTAAGGGTTAGAGAGGCCCCAGTCTCGCTCTCAGTTCATTGTATAGTTACATGAGTAATCCCTGTCTGTGTGTCACATTGTTGCAGAGAGCTTCCAAGGAGAGTTTCCCATATCTGGATGCCACATAGGAGAACTGAATGTTCATGTCTCCTCAGCTCACCCACAGCACTATTTCAGTTTCAGTTTGAAACTGAGGCCCCAAAGCTGCCTTGTTTTTTTGCGGTGGGCTGCGACTGCGTTGATATAACCTTTTGTTCATCTGAGATGCAATAACAAGTTGTTGGTTGTGGAAGGAAGCAGGATGGCATCAGCGTCTTTTCCGAGCAGCCCGAGAGCGCAAAGCCTTTTGAACAGGATGCTTTTTGGAGTATTTTAGTCTCTGTATATATTCTCCAGGGGATAGAAGGGGAAAAAGCAGAAATCTTTGGTATTTAATTACAGAGCTGGCTGGGCCAACGGCACACTGTCAATGGGAGTTTTAAGACCAACAGCTTAACAACCTCAGGAATGGTGGCACTATTGGTTTTGGTGACGTTCTGTCATTTCCTCCTATGAGGAGCCAGGTTTTTTGATGGGTTTGGGAAATGTATTTGTTCCAGCTCCTTTTTTAATGGACACAGTTGAGAGACCAGTTACGAAAGCATCATGGTGCTGTGTTATGCACCAAAACCTGCCAATGTGCCAAGTCAAGGGTGAACGCTCACGCTCATTCCAGTAGTTTATTATGCCTGGAAATGCTGTTGTCTCTTTGAAGTTGTGTTTTTCTCACAAGAGTTTCTTTTGTGACATTTTTAGTCGCTTTGAAGGACATGCTGTTTTTCCTCTCCTGTTTACAGAAAATATGCTCCTCTGCCTCCCTGTGTGGCATGGCAGTGATATTTTCTTTTCCACGTTAATCTGATCTGATGTAAGTTGAGTTGGGCCCTCTCGGCACTGTCAAAAAAGGTCCTTGTTTATGTGCGGCAGTGGGCATGTTTGAGAGGACTCGTGGGTGTGATGCCCCCCCTTCCCTTGCATAGACTATGTGAGGGGGATGTATGCCCGCCTGTTTTGGCCGGTGACCCACCAGGTTTGGCAAGGGTGAGTGAGCAGGCCATGTCACCAGTTGAGTCACTGTACATTTCCTAACAATGGGAAGCCTGGCTTAAATCAGCAGTCCATTTCATGGCCGCAAAGGGAGCCATTAAGTGTAAAATGCATCCGGATTCAAGTCGCTCTCTTAACTTGACAGTGTCTGCTTGGCTGTTGCTTTTCTGTGAGTTAACTCTTACATAAGGTTTCTTCATTTGGCCTTCGACTTGAGGCTCACAGCTTCACTCTCTCTGGTTAGGAAAGCAACATGTAACAGCTAATGTGCTTCAGTCTCTCTGATAACTCGTCCGCAGCCTGTTTGCTCAACCTGATGAACCATTGTGTGATACAGGCCAATCTTAATCCTCGAATAGGAAACACAGAGATGGAACAAACAAGACAGCAAAGACCGCAATCCTTCCTGTTCCCATCACATCAGTCCTATCAGCCCGTCACTGTCAGTCCACAGCTCCAACTACAACTCTGTGCGCTTTGTCTTCAGCTCTCCATTTGTCTTCATGCGGATTAGCTCTAGGCCTTGCTGTGACAGTCTGGGCCACAGACAAATGGAAACATTATATGAGTGAACGAATCAGGTTAGTTTCTTGAGTCTGAGGCGTCATCTCACCTGAGGGAGTCAGCGCATGACGGGACTGGACGGATCCAGCCCAGAGGAGCTGTTGGAGGAGTTGGCAGGAGGCTATAGAATTTCCTGCTGTCTTAAGGCAGCTGTATAGCAGTGGGAAAATACAGAGGCAGCAGATGCATCGGTGAGCCTCAAGGCAGAACATATAGTACCCTATTTTATTATTTTTTTTTCACAACCTTCAGGGGTGGGTTGGAGAAACTCCAGGTTTTGACCAAGCTTCAACCAAGTTAAGGCAGCATTCCTAGACAATGACCGTCATTTGAATCTCCTGCGGTGAAGGCAACGATGCTGCTTTTACAGCTCCAGGACACCCAGCGTGAAGGACAGGCATAAAATTAAAATTTACTAGTGCTGCAAGGGCTGAAAAGTTTACTTCTGCATTATCCACAAAATTATTCATGGGCACATTTTATGTGTTGACTGCTTTTTGAAATGAAGCCCATGCCGCTTGAACAGTTAAGCTTGATCAGATTTGAGATGTGAGCATTTTTTAAGTCTAGACTAATTTTTATTTTTTCACTGATTGACCTGACCAAGACACAGTTATGAAGAGATGCTTAAAAATTAAAAAAAACAAACAAAAAAAACTATGTCATTACTTTTCAAGCTGTGGTCTCTGGTTTTGGCTTTGGGTATATGTCATGAAAGTGCAACAGAGGGGTCATGCTTCATGTTGTGCCAGTGCTCTCTTCTCTGCGGCAGCCATTTATCTGCCTTTTTAAAAGGTGACTTTTGCGGCTGGTTTTACCCGGCCATGTTCAGCAAGCTCTTTGTTGTTGTCTTGAACAATGGCTGCCTTGTACAAGGCATGGAGGCCCTCACCTGCATAGCATGCCTTAAGAAGACATGGCAGGCGTGGCAAATGCTTTATGCTCACTTTGTAGGGGAGCCTTTTTTTCTGGATTTGGCTCCTGCTATCATTATCCATTTCCACGTTATGGTTCCTCGAAGACCAGTTGTGTTGTAGTTCATGTCAAGATTTTGGCCCTCAGGAGAGAAAACTGTAAAAATGGGTTCTCGCTGGATTTTCTGGATCTAACTGCATCTCTCCTTCCAGGTTTGGACAAATCCTCATGGGGGCCATGTAACACCTCGACAGAGAGCACTAGATTTCCCCAGGTAAGACGCTAAATTACTCCCTATTTGACCCAGTCCTTGTACAAAAAAATAATGTATGGCGAAAGCCTCACTTAAGAGCTTGTTTCCCAAAATCATGGTTAAACATGCATCTTGATTTCTCAATTATTTTAAAGTTGTTAACTGATATTTTGACCATTGCCTCAGTTGTTTGCTAAAATAGCCAAATGTGTCAAGGGAGCGATTGTTCCGGCTTTCGAGCTGTTTCCCTCAGTTCGCCTGAATCACACAATAGCTCATCGCCTGGGATTCGAGTTTCCTCCCCTTGCGGTGACAAGTCCACTTCCCCACAAACCGCATCCCACCACACTCAGCAGCTATTTTAAGTGTCAGCGGCTGCTCCCAATTACTCCTCCCCACGCCAAAGCAGAAGCTCTGGCCACGCAAAAGGAGTCAAGAACCCTCCCTGCAGTGGCTTTTATGTGTTTGTTGTCATATTTCCCTTTCCTTGGTCAGCCCTCCTCCCTTGTGCTCTTACTGTTTTTGCCTTAGCCAAGGATTATTGTGTTTTCTCTCCAGCTGACCTTGGTTACATAAACTAGCGCCTGATCCCCCTGCCTTGATTCTCCTCCCTGTCCAAGTTACCATTCTGCCAGGCTCCCCTCCCTGAGCGCTCCCACAAAGCCTTGTGTTTTGATTACATTGTGAAATTGGATCCAGGACTATTTATTCCCAGGCTGGGGTAGTATAGAGGACTTGGTTGGATGTACAGAGGGTAAATGGAGGGTAAGCAAGAGAGGGGGAAGCAAGGAGGCTCTTGTGGTTGGACCAGGCATATGGTGTTGGTGGGGGAGCTGTTTATGCCTCCCAACCTCTCGTTGTGGGCCGAGGATCCTGCCAACCGTCTGCACAGCAAACCCACATCGTCCCATCCCATTATCAGCAGTTTTCACCAATGAGCTGTGCCCTGTTGCTCGGCGTTGGCCAGTATAGGACAGCAGGGTGGCCTGGTGGTTGGAGACACTGTCTGAGTTCATCAACTGGATGAGCTCGGCTGGACTCAGACACCGCGGTGAGAGGTCTTGGAGAAAAACACTGAAGTTCTGCTAGTTCAGTCCAACAATCAGCCTTTATTTCACCTCAGAAGAACCACTGAGGAGGAATCCTCATTTACAGTGGTGTTAAGGTAAGAGATAAAACTATGAGGAGACATGATAAAAATTGAAAAAAAATCTAAGAAAAAGATGCATATAGTGAAGAGCCAAGAATAAAAATACAAAATAAATAAAATAATGTAAAACAAATCGGTCGGTGAAATACAAAGTAATGTACAAACAGACAAGAATAGACAAGACAAACTTAAAAATAGGGATGCATGATAATATCAGCACGTCTGCCGTACCAGCCGATATCAGCTTCAAAATAAAATGTCGGCATCAGCCCGAAATGAAAATTTCTGCTGACATGACATGCTGATATGTGAAATAGGTCAAATTTGCCCTCATTGTGGCTGTTGTCAGGATTGTCTGCAGGGAGAGCATCATCCAGTCTGTTTCAGTAGGATGAATCTTACAGTTTTCTTTGACAGAGTTATATAACAATAAATATGGCATGTGACCATGACAACATGACCTACAGTCTGTTCAAGTAGTTTTCTTATGTTGCCCAGTGAATGTGTACATTTTGAAAAGCATTGTACTTCGTTTCAACAAAACAAATAAGAATAGGCATAATAGAATGTCTGTTGCACTGCAGGAGAGGCTTGATGTTCTCTGCAATTAGGAGGAATAAGATATATGCATACTGGTGTTCGGAATTGGCCTAAAGAGTTGGAAAATATTGCCATATTGGATATCAGAAAAAAAAAATCCAATATTGTCCATCCCTAGTTAAAAACAATTATACTCAGATAAAACAATTAGACCAGAAATAAACAGAATAACAAGCATTCATTGAAGGCATACAGTCATTTTAAATTTAACAATGATCATTGCAGTGATGGAGTGTAGGAGTTGCTAGAGTTATTCAGCTCAAATCTGTGTGGTCACATTATCTGCCCTGCTCAAGAGCCCTCAGGCAAGACACTGAATCCCCAGCAGTTAGAGGTGCTGCTCTGTATCTGACCTCTGACCTCTCTGCGGAGGAGAGGAGCAACGAGAGAAGATCATTTCCCTACAGCGAAGGTTGCTTCTTCCTCTGGTGCTGTCGGACTGGAACAGGCAGGACGAAGTTTGCTTGCACGTTGACTTTTGTGCGGAGGAGGTGGGACTTAAGGTTATGTACTGTAGGACGTGAATTAGCATTTTTGCTGGAAGCGTTTACAGCTGCTAGTGTTTTTGCATGCGACTGAAGTTACAGAAGTTCAAGAGAAAGCTCTGGCTTGGTTTATTGTTAGGAGAAGAAGGAACAAGCTGCAAAAAAAGAGAAGAAATTTGTGGTTGCATCTTATTTGTTCTTGAATTTCATTTTTTAATCAGGGAGAATGAGAGCATTGCCATTTTGTGGGTCAAAATTAAGGTGTGTTGAGCCTGATTTGTAGGTGAGAGATGAAATTTTTGGACACTGGAAACAGGTTGGTTTTTGTAACTTGCAAGTTTTTAATAAGTTTGAATTGAAGGCTCAACTTTGGCTTCAAATTTGGTTTAATGGTCATACTTTTTGTTTGCTTCTGGATGTGCACACATGCTGTCCAAACTAATGTGTCCCGTGGAAAAGGACATCCCAAACTCTTTACACTTTTGCCCTCTTCAGTGTCAAGTGTACACAGCCATGCGACAGGTGTCTAGCTGTCTTGCCGTCAAAATGCTTCCACCTCAAAGTCCTTGCCAGCGCTCACTCTTCTGTTGTCACACACACACACTCACACACACATTGCCACAGAAGCACATGGACAGATTTAGCACATGCAACGCCGTCATTTTCTCTGTTTTGGTTCTGGGTCTCTGAACCCTCCGTGTTTTCAGCCGAGCCAGTGACCTGAGTGCTGTTCAAACACTGCTTCACTTGTTATCGTCTGCATTATCACTGACATATCATAGAAGGGCGTCGTGGTGTGTTAAGTGTGTCTGTACAAACATACACACACACACACACACATGCAGAGACAGATTGAATAAGAGGTGTTTAGGTGAAACATCATGA
>OMLB01018979.1:0-17463 GCA_900302555.1 Myripristis jacobus | reverse complement strand
GCGGGTATAACTTCTACTGCCAAGACACACACAGTGCAGCAGAAGCCGATAACAAGGTAAGACACTCACAGTCACACAGCTCTCCATGTTCACTGATTATTCGTTTCTGTCTTTGCTATATGTCATGAATTGCAAAATGCATTTATTCAGTTTCTTGATATCATATACAGTCAATGTACAAGCACCGGTTACTGTTGAAAAGTTGCTTTGCTATTGTGCAAATATAGTATATCTGCCGGTGTAATTTATATAGGCCAGTACCTGTAAATCCCAGCAGATAAGCTGCAGGACAGAGAGTCAATTTAATCTGTGCCATGTCATCGTGATGACTCTATGATGTCCCTGGTGGGAATCTGAGTCCAGGTGAACACAGTGCTCACACTGAAATGTGCAATGTCGTGCAGTTCTGCAGTGATAAAAAAAACAAAACAAACAGTTTTATTAATGTGTTTGTGCCGCAGATAGTTAAATAGCTTTTATGATTCACCCTGATCTTTCAAGGGCCTTTGGGACAGATGACCGCTTATCCTTATGCACATGATAAATGCTGTGCATGGGCTTTTTGAAGGATTTTTTTGCTCTGGGCATCTCTGATATGCTGTCTACTATACTATTTCTGTACTGTTGAAGGCAGTGAAACAGTAAACAATAAGGTTATCTTTGGGAACACACAGGGAAAATGGGCCTCGGTGTATTTTCCTGTATTTTAACAATAGATAAATGTTACTTCCCGGTTCTGAGTTCTGAATCTGGAGTGAGACATCTTTAACCTTTTGCATTTCTCCTCTCAGATCATAAATGTCCTATGGTGGTACTACTTCTCCAAGCTCATCGAGTTCATGGACACCTTTTTCTTCATACTACGAAAGAATAATCACCAGATCACGTTTCTTCACATCTACCACCATGCCAGCATGCTGAATATCTGGTGGTTTGTTATGAACTGGGTGCCCTGCGGTCACTGTGAGTGTTTGAACACAACTTCACCCTCCAGTCACTTCGGTCATTCAAGTAACCACGTTCGCCATTTAGCCTCACAGCTAAATAATTCATGTCCACTTAAATCCACTGGCCCAAAAAAGAAACAAAGCCTTAAAGGACACAAATTGACTGTTACTGCGTTGAATACCACATATAATACCTCGTTGTGAAGCTGTCATTTTTCAGGATTTCAGAGTTGTTGCGTTTTTTTTTTGTTTTGTTTTTTGTGCTTTTCCTGTCATCACTTTACTGTTTTAAGAATATTAACAAATATATAATTTATTTAGTTATTTGATAGGGACGGATATGGAAGCGTAGAACAGTTTTACAAATACAGTCTGATGCCACATATAATATTTATAGCAATAAATGTATTTGCAGTGTTTGTCCCTAGAAAATTAGAAATTAATATTCAGTATTGCCAGGGCTCAAGAGCCACATGGGAGTGTTCAAAGATAAGATTTTGACAGTTATGACACTCTACTAATTATTATTATAATGAACACTCAAGGTCAGGTATTTACTATGTTACACAAATAATCATTGCGTGAAATTTGACATAAAAATTCAAAATTGAGTAGACCGGTGAGATTAATCGTCCGCTCATTGTTCATTACCAGTCGGCCAGCCACTTGCCATTCCTCCTCTGCAGCTGAGTGACTCTCCGTGTCTCCTCTGTGTCCTCCTCAGCGTACTTCGGTGCCTCCCTCAACAGCTTTGTCCACGTTGTGATGTATTCCTACTACGGGCTCTCAGCTGTCCCAGCCATGCGGCCTTACCTCTGGTGGAAGAAGTACATCACACAGTTGCAGCTGGTGAGCCCGTCCTTCAATTTGCAGAGGTGTTTCATGTATTATCCCATGTCAGAATACACAGGTGTGAAAATAAAATGTAGTACAATCGAAGGGGTGAAACACAGCCTTTGTGATGGTGATGCCCACTTGCTCTGTATGAACTTCGGTCCTGCTATTTTGACAGCACTGGAGTGCTCTATTTTCTGCAGCAGCCTCTTTAGCGTTAACACAGAGCAGAAGACTGAAGGGAAGCACCATTTTCACCGTCCATTTAAGATATTTTAGGCACAGGATCGATGCTACCTTTCCATACTCTCTCTCTTCTCCTCTCTCTCACGTGTGTCCGCGTATGCGTGCCATGCTTCCTCCACAGATCCAGTTCTTTTTAACCATGTCCCAGACCATTTGTGCGGTAAGATGGCCATGCAGTTTCCCTAAGGGCTGGCTGTATTTCCAAATAGGTTACATGGTCACGCTCATCATCCTGTTCTCAAACTTCTACATTCAGGTGAGTTGTGTTAATTATTAATTCATGTGTTCTATATAATCTATAGATTTGTGCCTATACTGTAACCACTGTGTGTTTACACACAGCTGCTTCTTTTGTGGACAGGTTTATAATTGACCTCTTCTAACTTGGAGCTTGCAGCAAGTGTAATTTGGATATGATGCATTTTGTTGTTTAAGTACATTTTAAATACAGAGATACATATTTTCATACAGTTATACATGTTACTTTGTGATATTCAGCAGATTAGGAGTAATATGCTTCTCATGTACAAAGAAAAATAGTCTGCTGATATTGATATGATGTTTCATGTTTGATGCCATTTTTGCCCAAAATGTTGGAGTATTCCTTTAAGACCGGGCTGTATAATACTTGGACCACTGCAACTGTACAAAATGGTATCCAGTAAATCCATGCGAGTGGGGCGCATGCATGACATGAAAAATTATTTTAGAAAAATCTATCAAATCTTGAATAGTTGTGCTGTAATGAGATTTATTCATCAAACGCTGTCTTTTTTTTTTTGTATCTTTCTGACATTTTGCCTCCGCCTCTCTCCTCTCTGTCTCCCTCTCTGTCCCACTAGACGTACAAGAAGCATAGTGTGTCTCATAAGAAGGAGCACCAGAATGGCTCCCTTGTATCAACAAATGGACATGCAAATGGGGCGCCAACTATGGAAAGCTCGGCACATAAGAAACTGAGGATGGACTGACGTTTGAGAAGCCACGCCCACTTCTACTGTAGCATATTAGCTAAAGCTGCTAGGAGGGATAAGTATCTTCTTTACAAGAGATGTTTTAGATTAGTCTAGTATTCACTTGAGACTAAAAAAAAAAGCCATAGCTACATCTATCCAGAGACTTTCCATGGATTTGCACACATTACCACTTGTGGTATTGAATCAAATTTATTATAGTTAAGGGACAAGAATACTGTAGCATGGTTAATCCTGCGCAACATTGCCTTTTGCCCCCCGTAGTAAATTAACTGCAATGCTGAAAAGCTCTTACTTGGTCCAGCGAGCTGCTACCTTTTCATTTCATTCAAAAGTCATTCATGTATGCTATGTGCAGAAAGGGTCCACAGATGAAAGCTTCAGTGAAGTTGTCCCATTACACCATGTGACCATCTCTGCTCCAATAATGAAGCGAATAATTAGAAATAACAATCCAGTGCTTACCATGGTCATTATTGATATATTACCAGAGCATGAGTCTCCTGTCTCCAATCCTCACATCGTCTTGCTCTTGCTCCTGCTCCTGCTGGTGTATAGTCCTTTCTTTCCTCCCTCTCTCTCTCTCTCTCTCTCTCTCTCTTACCTGTGCAGCACTGCAATGCAGTCACATTCCATTGATAGGTTACAGCTCAGTAGCTTAATTTTGCTGTACACAATATTTCCACTGACTTGCAGAATCGGGGCTCTTAAACTGTTTTCGCCCAAGGTCTCCAATTTGGAGAGTTTGGTATTGTCACGTCTAATGCATCTCGACAAGTTTTAATGCAGTTGTGAAGTTTTATGGGCACAATATGAGCTCAGTTCTCCTAAATCACCCCCAGAGTCAATTTCCTCCTCTGTTGGCAGTGCATTCCATGTAGCTCGACTAATTAAATGCAATCAGAAAAGAAAAATAATCAATTAAAATTCATTAAGTGAGGCTATGCAAATAGTTCCATAGTGATCCAATTTACAGGCAACTGTCTAAATATCAGCTTTATCCAGTGGCTGTGATCATACAGTTCAGTGGAATTTAATTTAGTGCATTTCAAACTCATGACATTAAGTATCTGATATGCAAATTAAGCATATTGTAAATAGCCATGACACGAATAGGGTGCCTTTCGGACCAGTTGATTTTGTTTCATCTGTCGCTGTTCTTGATTTTAATGGTTAGGCCAATGTGTGTCAAACCTCCTGTGCAAATCCTGTGCCTGCTTGTTTGTTTTTTTGGCAGTTCACTATAAGTCACAGTAAGCACTATAAGCACACCTATCTGTTACTGGCACAAACGCAGCCGTTTGAAAGTGATGGATGGAGTGTTTATAATTATATTTCATTTTGTTATAATCAATTTGCCCCATTATACCAGATTACTGTACCATATTAATATGCAAACAATTATTTTTAAAGTGTCTTTTCATTACATTAAAATGATTCTAATGATCACAGTTGAAAAAAAAAACAAAAAACCTTGTTTTACATGTTTAGCACCCCGCCCCTTGTTTAATTTAATTTTATTTTTCTTGTAATTGTGGCCCACACACTAAACTGACTTATGAACGCCACTCAGGATCTGCATCACCCGTGATCTGAGATGTTGTAACTATATCATACCGTCTCAAGCCAAGGAGCTAATTCAAGCTTTAACTCCTGAAGTTGAAAAATATGCTGCTCAAATGTGCAGCTTACCAAACAGTCCTTACTCGCTCTCTTGATCATGGTGTTAGATATTAATGTCAACACAGGAATAAAACTCCAGTGCAGTGGCCATGTTTTCCCTGGTTCATTCATACATTCCTTATACACAGGTACAAAGTATATTGGAATCATTTGTATTAAAAGTTGACTTAAAATAGTCAGTATCTTCTTATAGCACTTGACCTGAACTGCATTGATTGTTATTCATTTCCTTCCTCTTTTCCAACATGTCATCCCTGTTACTATTCCTCCTTTGCACAAGGCAGCAGGGTTCATATTTGCGATTAATATTAGTCGTTTCATGTCATGTAAAGAGGCACTGTATGAATTTTATAATTATTTTGAAATAAAAATCCATGTATTTTCTGAGATATGCGGTAACACAGATGACATGTTGTGACCACCACACCGGTCAAACGTTGTAACACCGAGGAGATAAAAAGGAGCTTGTAAACCCACTTCAGACTGTTGTTTTCCTGTCTCGAATTGTCAATTCTTTAAAATCCTGTCACTTAGTGAACAAATTAATGTCTTTACTTTGGCAGAGTAACACATGACTGAAGTGTTCACACATTTAATTGCCTTTTAGTCATTTTGCATAATGTGGAAACGAGGACAACTTTGCAAAATTTTTACTCTTTTAAAGAATAGTCAAATATTTATTTTAGAATTTGATGGTACATGGTGAGAGATTAAAAAAATTGCTTCATTTCAGAGAAAGTGACTAATAAGCAAAATGCACTATGTAATAATAGCTGTGCTTTATCAATGGCAAAACGTAAAAAATGTACACATTTTGAATTAAGCTTTGGCAAATATTTCAAAATATGAAAGATGTGAGAAGGATGCAAATGGCAAGACATACTGTAACCAAGACAGCCATGAATACTGCAGCAACATTAAAATGTGCAGTAGTGGGTAGTTTTTCCAACTTTTGCATGTATTCTTTAATGCAACTTATTCACCATGAATTTTAAAATAATAATAATAAATCGGGGGGAAAAAAAGATGATTTGTAAACCCTGCCTCTGAACTTGACATCCAGTTGGACTGCAGTCTTCCATTCCTGTATTCCTCCTGTTGGTGGTTCTTTTCTCAGGGTTATGTGATGTCTTACATAGTGGCTCTACTGTGTTTGTCGTAGAAACAGAGAGATTTTTTTGTTTGTTTAATGTGTTGTTGGGAATTCAAATACAAAAACTACAGGTTTTCCTGTAGCAATGCAAAAAAAAAGTTGAAGAGGACGTTGTTTTTTGGCTGTGGAGTTCAATGTCGGGCCTGGGACTGCAAATATACTCGTCCAGTTATTTTTATCCCCTTGTTTTTTCCTCTTCTTCTTATGCAGTAACTACTTTGCCACCAACTGACAGCATTCACTGATGATGACAGCACAAACTATGATTTCAGTTTTATTATTATTTTTTTGGGGGGGGGGTATGCGCTGAACCACAACAGTGTTGCTGAACACATGTGTATTCACTTCCTCTCATGAATGTTTTTTGTTCAAAACTGATCTGTGTGGAAAATCTTGTGCTTTGCAAAAAAAAATTCACGACATTCAGTCAAGCCTCCGGAGAGAATTCAGTAATTCATGACTGTTCCAGAAAAAAAAACAAAAACTAGTCTAATTGCCTCATTCAGTGTTGCTACTCAGAATGTCGATATTCTCTTGCTTTCAATTATCACTCACTGTAAAACCTGTTTATTGCTATACTGTTGTAGTACCCATATGCCTTAAATAGTAAAATGCAAGGGCCAAACTTATCAACCTTGTGATCCGTGTGGCTACTGGTCAAATCAATATCCACTGACAGCAGAAATGCTTTTCATGGCAGATATAATTAATTCATAGACTCACAGGTGAAATACCAGCAGCAGCGGTCCAAAGAAACATCCTGACAGTGTGTCAGCACAGCCGAGAAGTCTGGAATTCACACTTTCTCAATGCGAATGGAAGCAGAGTCCTAGTAGCTGTATTTAAAATGTCACGAGAAATGGTATAAATAAAGAGCACTAATATGAGAAGTCTCCTCTGTGTGTTTTGCTTTATTCTTTTCATGGTCGGCTGATATTCCTCAGTCTTATGTGGATTAAAGGTTGGAGTCAAAAAGAAGAGAGCAGATGTGACTGTTTTGGAGAGGGAAGAAATGATGACGCAATAGTGTGTGTGTGTGTGGTGGGGCAAATACAACAAAGCTTTCTTAATTGCACAGGACTTTTTTCTTTATTTTCTTTTTTTTCATTTTTTTTTTAAACAAAATTCAACAGAAAACACACTAGAATCTTGTTTTCTCAGCTGCAAACTCAGAGTCCCTGATAGCAAACCGCAGGACTCTCAAGAATTTCAAGCATTTTTTGGTAATAATTCTGAGCCTGACGGTGAAGCGGCTCTCTGACGTGGATCAGGCTCAGTTACACTGTGACGACAAGTGTTTTCCTCAGCCTCGGGGCAGGTGCATGTCCCTGGAACATTGTGAAGCATTGCTTGGTAATTTAGCTGACAGGACAAGACTGCAGAAACTATCTTTTAGTGCTGACTTTGTACAGGTTTCAGTTGTTACTTCAGGTGGCTCCTGAAACTGGCAAAATCTTATCTTGCCTTAATGTTTTTTTGATACATCTGTGTTCAGTCACCTCTTGTTGATATATATTCTAGTACTGAGAGTCTGCAACTTGCTATAATGTGGGCATTCAGCCATTTGAGCCCACAGCAGAGAGCCTTATTAAGATGCTTTCTTCAAAACCTGCTCTGCTGACCCACTCTCTGCTCCCCTGATCAAACCACAGTGTTGAGCTATTAAAATAATGACCCGAGGCGTGCACATGTCGGGGCAGCATCCCGCCTCAGTTGTTTCCACTCGAGGGATATCACCATGAGATCCCCGTCCCCTCTCAGCAGAGGGGGGAAAGCTGCACTGTCCAAGCCCACTTCATGCGCTGGAATGCTATGTGTCGCACAGAGCGTGCCTTTGGAGGACAGAGCAACTGTTTGTGTGCTTTGGTGGCGTGTCTGCTGGCTAGCCGCTATCCAAACAAGCGCCTTACTCACTGATTTTCAGAGGCCGCGGCCTGGGGGGAGGGGAGGTGCTAGTGTGGAAGTTATCACTGCAACGGCAGTATGATCAGCAATGAGTGCCTTTACTCATTTCTACCGAAATCACACGTCTGACAGCTCATTCTTCTGGCAACTGTTGCAGCCCACATGGGTGATTCACTTTTTGCAGCACAGACCACAAAGTGAGTAAATGCCCCACCCATGGAGCTCAGGCTGCCAAAACAGGCATTCTTTGGCATTCTTTAAATGATTTCTTAAAACTAATTTGATATATTGCCCTCTCCATTAATCATTTTATTTGTGTATTTTTCTTATCTTAAATGTAAAATTAATTTGTTAGGTTCTTACGGATTTATTGAACGCCTACCAAAGTGGCTTAATTCGATGCCTTTGTTTTATTCACTTGCTTTCCCTTTTCTGTTTGTCCCTGTTTAGCCCTTTGGAACATTTTGAAATTACCAACAGGCTTCTTATTTATCATGATGTGCAGCATTACAGATCAGTGCCTGAGGATTAGTGTACTTAGGTGTTTTAGAGAACACTTCAGTGATTCATAGTTTGTCAGCACAGTCACTCCTTTCCTTTACCCTTAGTAATGGTGAAGACTGAGAAAGTGGTGCATGAATACTGTTTTTTTAAATTTATTTATTTATTTTAAATAATGGTCCCAGGCCCTTAGGACAGCAACACCACTCTCTACAGTGTGCCTTGTTTCCTCAGTGTCTTGTTAGCTGTTACTCATTCATTCCCCAAATTACTGTTAATGGGTTTTTGCTCCTTTCGCCGCTTCGTTTGACCCGTAATGGTTCAAATGACTTTGAGGAAATGTGGATAAGTAGGCAAAGTTAGTGAGTGTCACATCCAGTGTTTCCCTCCAGTTATCAGTGTTGTTCAGCTCATCTCGGCTCAGTCTGCCTGGCACAGCTCCCCGTGTGATGGCACATGGTTTGACACGGGCAGGACCTCACAAATATGACAAATTAGGAGGTCTGGGTTGCTGTCAGTGCATATACACTGACACACTGACACTGCTTACACACTGTCCTTACACATTATTTCAGTAATTCGACCTAAAGCATCCTGATCCAATTCAGAGCTTTTGTCTTTTTATTACTCTGAGAAATTTATAGCCTTCCAACTTTTCAGATTTGCTGTCTCTCCTCCACGTCTGCAGCAAAGTAGAGCATCACTCAGCCAGCTGAACTACCAGGCTGCATCTCAGCGCTAAAGCTGATGAAATGTACCATGTTACTGAGCTGCAGCAGATGTTGTTAAGTATGAGCGGAAAAGCTCTGTCACCTCCTGCATCAGAAGAAGGAGAGACAGAATCTAATGAGGCATGTTAAGGGTTAGCACTTTTTAATTTAGTGCTAATCAGGCTATTATTATTAGGCAATTATGCTAACGTGAGGAGGCCTGCTTGATTTTAATGAAATTATGAATTAGTTTGAAATGTTCATGGAATTAATGAACTCATCTCTTAGTCACTGTTCTTGACGGTAACTTGTTTAATACAGCGTTATTTTTGGTATATTCAACAGCTAGTATGAGCAAGACTAGACGATCACTGGCGTATTCTGTTTGATTTTTTTTTATGTATTGCTGTTATTTTATTCTTTTTCTAGGGTGCATTAGGGTTTGAACATGTTATATAAGCAACTAGATGCCTGATTCCTTCAGGATCAATAAAGTTTCTATCCATCCAACCTATAATCTGTCATAGAAAATTATCAATGTGATCAATAATGTCTAAGACACTAGTGTTTAAGTTGATCAAATCAAATAGCATTTTAGTATCTTTTTTTCTTCCAACATCTTTTTTTTTTTTTTTTGATGTACCAGAGAGCATCTGACCTCCATCTTTGCTCAGGCCATGCCTACACATTCAACTCATCTATTATTCACGACATTTCAGAGGCTCTCCTCTATACTGCAGGTGTACCAGACATACCAGGTATGATGGCATGTTTATCAGGAGGAACTGTGCATCAATCCTCAACCATCACATGCAATATCGCTTCAAAAAACGGATCAGATTTCAGTCAAACTTGGGCGAATCCTGGATCTCATCATGTAATCATGGCATTTTCAAAATTACACTCATTGGCTGCACAATTATCAGTTAAAATAAAGTGACATGTTTGTTTGAGTGGATCAGGGGTGAGAGATGATGTGTTTACTGTCACCTTGTTTCCAGCCTAAATGCTCATTTACAATTTTTTCCCCACTATTGTCATTAATTTATCAACATGAGCGGACACAGCCACCGGACTTTATGAGAAATCTTGTAGGCTTTATCTCAAATTTGTGCCTGCACTCATTTAGGCCCATCATTTATGCTGGATACTACTAAAAGATCCTACATTTTAGGTGGAATAATATTGCAAGAGCATCTAGTTTAACATCAACAAGCCAAAAATCATTTTAGCCTAATCCAATACAACTTTCACATTACAGTAAGTTATTTTTTCCCCCTGCAAATCCTGTTTGATCTGTCAGTACCCAATTCCCGGAAAATGTAATACGTGGATTATACTCATATGTGCCCTTAGCAAGACAAGTGATTTAGAATTATGAAATCATATCTGCAATGTCTTTTGACTGAGGTTGTGTAATAGGATCTCTAATTTCCCTGAGTGTGTTTCATTACTTCTGCTTTGGCCACAAAACACTAAAAGAGGGAAGTACCTTGCAAAATCTACTGTGCTTGGTTACACATCACTTACATAAACACAGTGATTGCCTGTTATTGATATTCATATGTTCCGCTGCATATTATTGGTGCTTCGTCATGTGCTGGATGTTTCCTAGATTTAGTTCAAACAAGACTCAAAAAATGTAAAACAACATTCTGTCCACCACCATTTATTTGAGGGAGAAAGCGCACCAAGAAACAAAAATAGTTCTGAACATTCATTGCTGGGAACAGGTGAAAACAACCCCTAATAGTGTTGATTCTTTGCACGCTATTATATACTTTGTGAAATCAGAAAAATAAATTGGATTTTGTATATTGTAAACCTGAAACGTAACATGCTTGTGTGATCATCGACACAAAAAAAAATGTAGGAAACACTAAGACTCATTCGTTTACATCAGAATTCAGCTGCAGCACAAATCTAACAGGCGGAGGAGTATGCGTTTTTGTCAGCGTGTTTGGTAAAACTTCTGCTGTGGTCTCCGGACTTCAGTAGTATCAGGTGCATCATGCCTCTGGACTGCCTACAGGGGCCGCTCAGAGAAAGCAGTGTAGCTCTTCACACGTGCAAAGAAAAAAGGTGTGTACATCTTGTCCAGGTCAAACGCTGAGACGACAGTTTCACCAGTTGGTCTTTAAAAACAAAACACAAAAACAAAGGCATTTTTAAATGTCCAACAGATACGAAAATCCATTCCAATCTACCAACAAGAACAACTTCTCAGCTTTAGGTGTTTACAGATTTATTTAATAAGACCTACGGCGATCAATTCAAAGCCATGATAGCTATGTCCTGTACCTGTAAGTGATGTGGCAGGAGTGGTGGATCCAAACCAGCTTGTTGAATCTCTGGCGCCCCCCAGAGGACAACTGCAGTCCCACGTGAAAGCTGTGCTCAGCCTCGGGCGCTGGGTTCCGCCTGCAGAACCGGTTCCTTGGGATCTCTGCCACCTTCTGCTCAGAAACGACGCCGTTAACAGACCGGGCAATAAACTGGACACTCAGCAGTAATACTTTTTATTTTTTTTAAACCAGAGTGTTAATGAGTTATGAGCGTTAACGAGGGTTAACGAGTTACTCAGTAACACACGACTGTGATATAACTACTTCCTCCTGTAACAAATTAACATCAATTTTAGTATACTGTACAGACAGACGCTGCTTCTCTTATCATCTCCAAAATATCAGGCTGAAGTTGTATCTAATACCCAAAATGTTTTTGTTTTTTTTTAATTAGCGGTCATCCTCATTCAACGGGCAAACAATTTTCAGGGATAAATTAAAAGAAAACAAGAAAAAAACTGTGTAATACCTCTGTATATCCCGCTTTTTCCCAAAGACTTGTCAATTCATCAAACAAATAGTTCCTTAAACCAGAGCCTTTAATTGTATAATTAGCAATAATTAGATTAATCATTGTAGTTTTGTTTAAAAAAAGTTCACACAAAGGCACTTAACTTAAGAAAAGGCAGCTGAAGTTTAAATGACAAGTAGAGCTTTAGTTTTTGTATGTTTTTTTAGGTTTTATGGGTTTGATACATGTATATATTCATCTTATCCCACTTATTCCTCCAGCCCATGCTCACCTCTTCCTTTCTCTTGCAGACAACAACAAAAACTTTGGTTTGATTGTCTGTCTCCTGTGACAGACGGTAGTGACCAAGCAGAACAGAGTCCATTCTGTGAGTTCAAACAAAAAAGTGAAACCGTCATCATCAGAATCAGTTTTGCCTGTGCTGTCTGACATGTTTTTGACTTTATGATTTCCACTGACACTGAAAGTGCAGAAAACAATGAAAGGTTACCTGGTGTTCCTACTGCGCAGGCGAGGAACGATGGTCAGTGGTTCCTCAGGTGTGGTCAGCATCATGACTTGGCCATCGGGGAAGAAACGGAGGTACCTTTGACAAAAATAACACTGTTTACCTCTGATCTCTCTACACTTAACCTGTTACAAGTAAACACAAAAGCAAGAGTCAACCATCCACCTGTAATATTCAACCTGGTGCCATGCCCTGTAAAATCCATCCAGCGATTCCTCTCCTTGGCGGATGTATGATGTCTTGCTGATATAGACACCTGTGATTAAAAAATAAATAAAAAAATCACAATGTGCAAAACTCCACCTGAGGCGTCACTGCATGTAACAGCACTGACAGATGGAGACAATTGCTTTCTTTAAATGAGTTTCTCAAATTTTAATATTTTGTAGTATTATATGGCTGACTACCATCAAAGCGGACACGTGGCCTCTCCAGAAACATCTGCCTCCAAGAGATGAAGGGTACAAGTTTGGTGCAGTTTCGTCCCCACACTCTCAAACAGGCTGAACGCCAGATCTCTGGGTCCCTAAGGGAAATCAAAAGCCAAAAAACTTGAATGAGCGAACCTGAGAGTACAATCCTGGACCTCATGCTTGATTTTAATCGGTGCATCAATCACACTACAAGTTGACATGCGCTTTCAAAATAATTTTGAAAGGAAAAACAGGTTTTAATGACCCTGTTCTTATCTTCCCTCACTCAGCTTTCCCAAATCAGCATATGTGTGAGACAGTTTACAGAGGGCATGAAGAGCAAAACCTGAGAACAGCAAGCTGCAGACAAACAAGCTGGGAATAATTTATTTGTTATGACGGTTGGCTGACCTTGCACAAATGTAAAACCCACGGCTAACTAGCGAGAGCTGCTCGAGGGCGCGCATGTCCAGGTCACTTGACACAACCCAACGAAATATGTACATCAGGACTTCTGGCGGCAAGGCTGCAGTCAAACAAACAAACAAAAAAGAGGTACAAATGAGGAAGACTGAACACAAGGTGAGGAGTCAAACTTTTGGTCGAACAGCATGGCTGAAGGCAGTCTACCTGAAATGTGCATCTGATTCGTCTCCAGCATGGGAGTGCAGATCTTTGGAGGGGAGCCTTCCAGAGTGAGCTGCTGCTGGAAGTAGGCAAGTAGATCCTCTATCTCACCATCCACGTCATTCTCCTCCATGCTACACAAAACAGTGCTCAGTTGAAACGGTGAGCTCACACCACTGGCCTCTAAACATGGACTTACAACTAGCGATGAGATGATTAGTTGATTAATTAATTAGTTGACTGGCAGAAAGTTCAACAGCTTTCCAGCCTTATAATAACTTAAATCTCAAGATTTGCTTTATTTTCTCCATTTATCTCATTATCAAATCAATACTTTGGTTTTGTTGGTTCTAAAGAAGAAATTTGAAAGCATAACTTTGGGTTCTGTTAACTTTCGACGAGTGTTTGGTTATTTTTGACACTTTGTACACTAAATGATTAATCAACTAACCCAGCAACCACATTATGTTACACACTTTTTTAAAATAATTTTCCTGAGTTTTGTAACCATATTCTCACACAGTTAGTCATTAATGTGCTCAATACCTTTTCCACTCATCTTCAACCAGAAATACATCAAAACACTCAGACAGACTGCACCAGTTCTGCTGATGAGACTGGAAGCTGATGAACAAGTAGCAGTGAAAGGGAGAGGAAAGATAGGACAGAAATGCCTGCAGATATGAGGCTATTAAGTTGAAAAAGAAACAGTGAAATGAGGTAAAGGGGGCAGAGTGGATCTGTGGTAATTGTTGTGCACCAGTCCTGCCTCTTCTAGTCTGGACTGTCAAAATGTTTGCTTCATAAACACAGTAACAGACTTGCAGTTAAAGATCAAGTCAAGTGTGATGGGGAAATGCAATCTGAGAATTCAGACCTGAAGTTAAACATAGAACCCCCCGCCCCCCTCACACACACACACTGCAAAAATAAAGTCTTACTAGTTTCCCCCAACTCGATCGGTGTCAGCAGGACGGTTGTAGTTGATTTTGAACTCGATGTCAGGCACAAGCTGCATTGCTCTTTTATAGTACTTGATTGCTGCAAATAAAAACGTTAAACAATTTTTCAGACAACACTACTGCTCAATATTAATCTGTTTGACTCAGAAACTACAAATCCATATGGCAGTGGCAATTAACTAAAGAGTAATTATTATCAACAGTAACTGTGACAATATTCAAAACAAAAAATAAAATAAAATCAACACAAAACCTTACAAGTTCATTATTATATTCACAGAAGATTTGAGATTATTTCCTGCAATTTTCCCTTTTCAGCTGTAAAGTGTTTTATAGTAAATTATGACAAGAACAATTACTGTTGTTCGTGTTGTTAAATCTGCCACCTGTGCCCTTCCTGCAAATGGTGATTTTCTTCCACATCTACCACTAAAACATACCTTCATAGACGGCTCCGTTCTGCTCTTCGTCTACAGCTTTCAAGAACAGCTCTGTGGCCTGAGATAAGATGACTAACATCAGCAACAAGGACAGTGTTGTGAGGTTTAAAACTGGCACCCTACAGTAAGTATAAGAACACCAGCAGGAGAAATGACGATGCAGCTTACTTTCTGCTCCCGGACCAGTTCTTGTGTCCTTCTGACATCTGCAGCTCGCGGTGGTCCATTACTCAACCCGCTCGCACCAGAGTTCGGCTTGAGTTCAGACATCCACTGAGCTCTGAACACGTTGAGCTCCAGCTGCCATTGAATTAAAAAAGTTCCACAAGTGTCACGTCAAATGCATCGGTGTCCTCCATCTCAGCATCAGCAAAACAACTAGTTCAGTATTGAATTAAATACGCACACATAATCTACATAACTTTTTGGCTGACAGGGACAACAAGATCTAGGATGGGGAACTGCAAACTGAGGAAGTGAGCGACTCTACTGTGCAGAGAAACCAACCCGTTCTGGACCCCTGAGGAGGATTCCACAAAACAGGGCTGGCAAGCTAGCCACACGACTTTTGACAAGTGTGACCAATTAGAAACGTCTGTTTTTATTAGCAACCATCAACATGAATGAGTGAATCATACACCCAAATAGGGCTGCAACAACGAATCGATAAAGTCGATTAAAATCGATTATTAAAAGTGTTGGCAACGAATTTCGAGAACCTTAACATTAACGGCGAGGGAGGCGCGGAGTGCACGGACACGCGCGCGCGCACCCGCACAAAAAAGACGATCGTTTTTTTTCTATCGCTCATTTGCACGTCATATCAATAACATAATGTCACCGTGTGGATCATTAACGTTGCTGTAGTGGGCTCCCTCATATAGTTTGTGAACTGGCAGCTTCAACCTGCTGAGAGGGTCTAACAGTCAGCAGGAGGCATCTAGCGCACATAATGTATGGAAGCCTTATAGTGGAAAAAATAAAACTGGTCACTACCAAATAATTTTAAACCACAATTCATACTGTAAATATCACTTAAACAGTGGAACTTTGGTGTTATTAGTCATCTCATTTGCACCTAAGTAAACATTTCCACAAATAGTTTTAAAAAATGTCTTTTAAAAATTATATTTTGGATGAGTTGTATCCCCCTCAGGGATGTGTAGCTTCACAGACTCATTGCTGTATTTTTTCAAAGTGGTGAGTGAAACCATTAAGAATAATATAGTCAGTCTCCAATAAATTTAAATTTAACATTTATTTCTTTTTTTTTTTAAATAACTTTGCATCATCAACTTAAAATAATGTTCTGTTTTTTAAAGAAGGGGTGGAATTTTTTTTCCCCAATTAATCGATGAATCGAAAAAATAAATGACAGATTAATCAATTATTAAAATAATTGTTAGTTGCAGCCCTACACCCAAACCTAATAATCAACTTTACAGATTTAAATCACAACCACTATCTGGCTAATTTTAACTAAGATTCTTCATGGCAGCAATACAGAGAGAGAGGGTGTGTGTGTGTGTGTATGGTCATCAGCCCAGTTGGTTTGCAGAGATCTCCTTTAAAAGCTCACAAGATTTATTCTTTTCTCACAACAAGAGTTTATTTACTGTGTTCAGTCCTGAGCAGAAAACAAAGGGAGCTGCTGTAACTTTGCTCATGTGTGGTTTCTCTGGCACAGTGGCTGCAGAGGTGGACAGTGAGTCTTTGTGTAATCCTGTTACCGACTTTCGTTCTTAGTGGGACAGCTGCATCAGTTTGCCCTCTTGAGTGAAATACTGTTTTCACATAGTGACGGTGAGTCTCGGTCAGAGATATATGAACTGTGGCAATTTCCTCATCATTTACATAATAAATGGTAAGTAAAAAAGAGAGAAACAATCGACAATGTGGTTTATGTCCATTGAGATTATCTTACTTGAAGGTTTGGGTCATCTGAACTTTCATCTTCATCCTCAACTGTGCCACCAATGTCTGCATTCTCTTCAGCCTGTGAGAATCAACAGGGAAATTACTGAACTTAAAACTGGCACTGCACAAACTAATAATGTGCATTCACCTTACTCTGTTCAGACTTTGACAAAACTACAAAAAAAAGTTTTCATTTGGCTGATTTCACCAGCAATGGATACTGGTCATCCCCCCACCATCTCAGCTGGCAGCATCAACTTTTATTTGGTACTGTAGGTTTGTCTTGATTTCACACACTTGCATATGACTTGTTTTCATGTTGATTATGGGCAGTGTGGCTGACAGAGTGGCTTCAATACTCTTCTAATGCAACTCTCTGGTTACTTAATCCAATTAACCGTACATCTACCAGTTCTGAGAAGATATAAAAACTTAATATTTGCCATTCCCTATTGCATTACATTTATATTCTCAGTGAATTCCCAAAGGGCAGTCCTAATAGACTGGCTTTTCTTCAGCACTGCATTACATTTAACTCCTATATGAGAGCACTTAAAGCCGGGGCACTTTAATATCATCATGAACGCTTTTAATTCTGACAGGAAGCTTGAAATGGTGCAGGGGCTGGCAAGGGAGTTAACAGACATGCTACTGCTAGGGGGAAAAATACATAGCTGAAATACTGAACATTTCCAAATCCTGCTTGTTTTCATGCCAGATGTGACCACAGAGGAGAACCAGGTGTGTCACAAGTTGACAGAGTTGAGATCAATGTACTCTGCGGCTAAAAAAAAAAAAAAAAAAAAAAAAAAAAGGGATTGAAAAA
>OMLB01018977.1:0-15615 GCA_900302555.1 Myripristis jacobus | reverse complement strand
ATTAATCCCTCCACCTTTCCTTCTTTCTCTTTCTCTCTCTCTCTCTCTCTCTCTCTCTCTCTCTCTCTCTCTCTCAGTCTTTCTCTCTCATGTCTGTCTCCCCCTCTCTCTCTCTCTCTCTCTGTTTCCCTCTTATATTTTGGATTGTGCACAACAGGAGCACTACTTTCCAATTCTGACATCAGAGACAGAGGGGCATAAAGCTTAACGACTTCAATTTGAGATGAGGAGGTGAGAGAGGAGAAGAGAGGAGCGAGGGGGGAAAAAGGCAAAGGGAGAGAGAGGAGAGGAGGACGATGGAGACAAACAGCATTCTCCTCAATGAGCTGCATGTTGCATGTGTCTGACTGGAATTAACATAGCGTGGCGATAGTTATGAGTTTGGTTATGGATTATGGCTAATCCTTTAGCACAGGGAGCACGTCTTAAAGGTAATTACACGGTACTATGGGATCCAGGGCCAGAAATTGGTCTCTCTTACATTACGCTTATTAAGATCCAGAAGAAAACTGGCTACTCTTCCATACTGCTTGGGATTCAGTGCAGGTTAGAGTATCGCGGTTCTCTCTGCCAATCAAGCTTTTCTGGAAGGTATTAGAGCACTGCTTTTGAGATCTCAGCAGTTCTTTCAGTGTTGTGATGGAAGAGAAGGGGGAAAGGAGGGATTACCTTGGATTGTGTAAACTCCAGCAGGATATAAGGTGCTTGCTTAATAGTAATGATATTCAGTCTTTGTTCAGATATGTAATCAGTCTGACTAATTACAAAGTACAATTACTCATCACCACACACACACACACACATCAGAATTATTATACACCACTCCCTGTGAAAAAAAAAACCTATCATGAAAGAAGAATATCTCGGCAGAATATCATGACAAAAAAATCAGGAAAATAAACAGAGCTGAGACAAGTTATGATTTTTGTTTTTTCTTGTCCCTTTAAGTGTGTTCCGGTCATGCCCCCTGATTTTCTGTCTGTTTCCACTCAACACACCCTATTGTCTCTGTCTCAAACACACAGTCATCCTTCCAAGTGCCACTTTGTCTGTCTCTGGGCCTTATCTCCAGCCTTTAACACTCCACTCTGTCCGCTTTAACCCAGGGGGGTGGGGGATCATTAACCAGACGCACACTCCCTCTTCCCCTTCACCCAGACCAAAACCCTCAAAATCAGTAGGATCACCATGACCACAGGACTGTGTGTGTGTGTGTGTGTGTGTGTGTGGGTGTGGGTGTGTGTGTGTGTGTGTGTGTGTGTGTGTGTGTGTGTGTGCATAAGGGTCTACCCAGCCCCTAAACCTGCCCTAAAACAAATTACCCAGTACCAGTTAATAGCATAACAATTAGGTTAGCAGACCATTGATAACAGGAAGTAAAGCAGTGCCACCAAAAAGGAAGGGTGTGAGTCATACCACTTCCCTTCCCTGCAGCCTAAAACCTGGAAGAAAAGGACCAATAATGATGGCTTGACATGGATGAAATTAACCATTAATGAGTCGTGCCCATAGTGGCACCAACTGATTTGTTACCATTCAAATGTCAAGGACACAGAACGGCAAACACGGGAACATCGCAGATGGCCTGAATTTGCCATGTGGAGTAACCGCTGCATTCAGGAACAACATGTTCACATGTCAGCTTAAAGCCAAGTCATGCCGCTCTTCGGTGTTCACGGTGTTTATGGTGTGGGAGGCACACATGGTCTTCGTGGACATCAGTCAATTCTTGCTTCTTGTGGTCCGAGCAGCTGAAAAACAAGCTGTTGCCATAGCGATGCAGTGCCATTCATTTCCGGCATTCTCTTAGAGCAATAATCCAGCCAATCACTCCAAGGCAGCCTCTGCGATGCTGTCCACGGCGTTACAAAACAAGAGGAGCACGACTGCGCTGAGACCCCTCCAGTGGATGCCACGTGAACTGGACAGACCACAAGAAGCATGAACCGGCTTTTATGCCAGGCTCAGACTGCATGAATTTAGTTTTCATTTTCCCAGACAAATTTTTGTGATCAGAGACAAAAAAAAAAACCCAGGTTGGAGCCAAATCACTGCTCACGTCTATCACCAACGCCCATTAAGTCAGAGCAGTTCGGAGAATCAATGTCACCCAGACTTTGAGCTGTCCCAGATGCCAACATTTTTTCTTGTAGCATGAGTGATCAACGACAAGCCTGAAGAACGGCAAAGAGTGCTTTGATATGTCAATGGTCAAAACACATAGGCCCTGAGTCGATTCAATAAAGCCTTTTCAACATTTTGGCAAGAAAGAGTGCCTTAGTGATTCTTGGTTTTGGCTCTTTGATTACTAACAATCACAAGCCAATCTCTCGTGTTTACTGCTGTTTTTCTTGTGCTTTTTTTCACAAATGAATGCACATACTACTCGCACAACAAGCAGCTCCTCTTGTCTGGCTCCATTTTGACAAAATCATCGGAAAATGAATAGCCACCTCCTGGGCGTGCTTCCAATTCTCTTGTGTAGTTTCATGAGTATCGGGATCAGACACTCTTTGTAAGGGATCCTACCCAGGTGAAAGCTGAAAAAACGTAGTTATAAGAAAGAAGGTTGTGTGATTTAAGTAGTTCAGTGATTTTTAATGTTGTGTAGTGTGCACTCTCTTAACTGAAGCACCGTATTTCCTCAAATATTCAACGCTACAATGAGGTGTGGCTTTTTCTAGCTTTTGGGGGGTTTTGTTCACCGACAAAACTCAGCTTCTGTCCTCGATAAAGGACAGCAAAGAAACTTGGGAAGATGACATGGCAGTCTGTTGGAGTGCCAACAATGTACTTTACGAATATGATGTATGAGATGCACAAAGAGGTGACCCATGAATTAAATGAAAAGTGTCATTTGTTTGAAGTACATAATTGCTGCTATTTCCATGTTAACTGATTCTTTTGAAATTAAAGGCTGCAGTGCTGTTGATCCTGTGACCCTCGCTTTGAAGCTGTGGACATCCAACAGAACATGTTAAAAAGTCAGCCTTGGAAGTAAAAGAGAAGAGAAATAATCTTGAAAAACAAACAGGAAAAAAAATCTATAGTGCCTAATGGCTTCTCAAATGGAAGAAATTATTGAAGTCTGCTAGAAAAAGATAAAGATAGAAAAACAGCGCACAAAACCTACTGGTTTAATTATCTTATTATGTTGATACATGGACATAAACACACAACACAAAAACACTATACATATGCTCATTTTCTCTTTTCTGTATTTATTGTTATTATATTTTGTAGGATTCATGCAAAAATTAAACTTAATGCATATTGTGCACATGCTTTTTTTCAAAGTTATTTTCTATTTCTTGTTTTTTAATTCTTCTCTTGAGAATTTGAACAACTGCAGTGGGTCCAATTTCCCCTTGGGGATCAATATTCTGATTCTCATAACACTGTTAAGTGGAGAGCATCACTTTAAAAGTGTAACCATAGGGGAGAACCTTGAATAGGTTTTGTAATTTGCAGTGGAGTTGAGGAGGGCGCAATGACATGCAAAAATATTTTATTTTAAAAAAAAAAGAGAGAGAGAAAAAAAATCCTTAACAATAGGTGGCAGTTGTGTCCAAAAAGCATGGGGGAAAAAAAATCACATCTCTGACAAAAGTCCCTCATCTCTTTCTTTATCCTGCTCTATCTGTCTCACTTCAGCCTGTTTTATACAAGTCTAAATGGCTTATGAGAGTCTATAACAGCTCTTAGTCAGGTCTCACCAAAAGCTCTTTAGTGAAGTTTAAAGCTGCCGCAGTGTTTTCTGATCGATACCTGGCCATAACTCAAACACAACTCCAGTACCATTACTGTTTATGGTGCATGCACTCAACCAAAACATACGCAAGTGTACGCACACCTACACACATGTACATTTTCATGAGCTTAGACAGTGTTTTTGATCAATACCTGGCTATACATCAAGCACCTTTTTCATTTTATGACTAACCTTTCCCGAGGCTCATTTCAGACACACAGAATAACTCATGTCTTACTTGTGACTGGCGCTTTGACTGCTTCTATGAAATTGATAAGTGCTCTTAAATGCAAAATGACAGTTTAAGAACCTTGTTTTTGTGCTGCAGCGTAGTCAGAATGTCTCATAAAAAACACAAGGCAGTTTTCTCTGGAAGGTAACTGCATAGTCAGTACCGGAGAGAGAGAAAAACACTACGGGCCAAACCTGCAGCTAAAGACTCCGGGCTGCACAAAAGTCCCTCTCTGCGGGATAATTTGTTCAAATGTAACAAGGGAGATGGTGTGCTGAGAGAGTGCAATTTTCTCCTCAGATTTTTCATCATACCTAGATTTCACATGATGGATGCTTTTTCACACCAACAAAGGAGATTCCATCCGCATTTATTTTACCTAAAATCAAGCCGACATCGAGCACAGATATACTGTGCATACAGACAATAATATTGTTAGCAATAAGTAACTGGGATAACAATGGCAGTGTTGGATGAAAAATGAAAAACAAAAACCAAAAAAGTCTTGCATCAGTCAAGTCCTGATCCAGATGGAGGCTGAAACACCTGTATAAGCACTTTTTTGTGCTTCTTCCAACTACCTGTGAGCCCATATATTGCGTGGACCTGTTCAATGCCACAAGCTAAAGCCTGGACAAATCCTGATTTTTGGGTCCAACACCAATATCAATATTTGAGAGCGAAGAAATTCCAAAAAAAATATGTTGGCTAATACTTTTTTATATATTACACTAAAACACACATTTTTAGCAAAGAACCCCAGGGTTTAATCAAATAGTTGTGTGTACTGTGGGCTTTATATTTTACAGTTGAAAAATAAATTTCTTAACACAGTCTGCACTGCCAATTGCTCAGCAGTGATACGCTGCGTTGCCCACTCCTTATGCAAGATCGGCTACAGAGTACCATAAACAATGGAGTCTGTTGGACACGCTATGATAACAATGTAGTTGTTGTTGCAGCTGTTTTTTTTGTTTGTTTTTTTTTAACGATCACAAGTTCTATTTACTGCAATATGTGTCTTGTTTTTGCATATTGGCCAACTCGTACATCATACACCAACACCAAATGGTATCTCTGATGAGCCAATGTGGGCTGTTAATATGAGCCGGGTGAGATATCGGGTAGGCTCCATCACAAAACCTCTCATCTCCCTTTAACTTTGAATGTGAATCACGCCACAACCTTTGCCCTATGTAAAAGCCTGACTTTGTCTCAGTGTTTTATCTATGTCTTTTGGAATTTTTCCCACTACCTTCTCCCTTCTTTTTCCTCCTCTTGTGTTTTGCTCATCATCTCATTCTCTCACTGCCCCCTCTCATCCTCTCTCCCTCTCATCCCTTCCCTGTCTCCTTCCTCCTCCTTTGCTCTAAACTCTACATTAATTCTCTCTTCCTTATCTCTCCCTCTCCCTTTCTTCTCCTCCTCCTTGCCCTCTCTACAGGATGCCCCTGTGTTCAGGGTCACTGTCTTCCCTCAGTAGCCAAGTTGACCTCTGGCCTCTTTACGACTGGGGTCAGTGCCTGTCGCCATGGCGTTCAACATCCCTGAGGGGGGCCATCCCTGGAAACGGACATAATGTACAAGTCTCACACAAACATATACATAAGAATGCCTGCACATCACTTGTGATGTCAGAGGCATGTAAATGTGACCTCTGCATCTTCAGACAAAGCTCACCCACTGTCAGCCTCACCATCTTTTACTCATTTCGCTCATTCAACACCCCCGCCGAGCCTATTTTTCTTCTTTTCACTCCCTTTTTTGTCCCTCTTTCCCTGTTGTTTTCTGTCTCCCTTCCTCCCTGTCTCCCTGTGGTCCAAACAGGTTTTTTCTTTTGACTGCCTCTTCTCAGTGACTTTCAACTCCAGGCTATTGAGTTACACAACCACAAAAGCAAGACATCCCACAATGACAATTATCCTGTGTAGTGATGGCTGCAACCTGTGCCTGGGAACCAAACGTTTATGAAAATAGCTCTCCCTGCTGAAACGACAACTCAATGGTATCATAAAACAAACAGGGCAATTTCAAGTTTTGCTGCCTTCCCTTGACTTAACTGCCTCAATTTTAAACCAAGTTGTGCACATGCGCTTTATTTTTTTTTTTGGCTACCTAAGGGTAATGTTTAGATGCTTTTCCATCCTCTGAAATATGCTTGTGTAGAATACAATATAAGAATTACCCACACAAATGGCATAGCTCTGCTATTTAGACTCTCTCTCTCTCTCTCTCTCTCTCTCTCTCTCTCTCTCACACACACACACACCACTCACATACACAAGGACTTGATCGGCACCTGCATACCAACATACTGTAATGTGTTCACCAATTCACACAAAACATTGATCCTTCATTCAGGCACTCTGCAACCAAAATAATGCTTCAGGAACACAGGTTAACAAGCCTAATGCCTACTTAATTGCATGTCTTCATCTGAGTGTGAGTGTATTGAGTTTGCCTCTTAACACAGTATAAAAAAAAATGTGTTTTGCTGTATTTTTGCCCGTGTGATTACACCCTCAAGCCCTGCAACCAACGATGCTCCTTATATTTGCATTTCTTTATGTGGAGTTGATCACATGGCACATAAGCATGCTAAATCATGACTTAAGGCTGTAGTCACTGACTGCATCACTTGCTCATTAACAGGCTCCAAAACATGCATAGGTGCTAACATACCATGTGATACATTCTATATATACAAATGCAAATATGAGGATCATCATAAGCTGAAGTGCTTGAAGTCATGTTGACATGGGTGAAAGTGCCATTTCAACATGTATTCCTATACTGTGTTAAGAGGGGGGAAATGGCTGTGTTGACAAGTATGCTGCAAGATGGTTTTGGCCCCATTGGCCTGCCACAGAGAGCGGAGTGCGTGGAGTGCGGGGGTCTGTATCTGCTTGTGTGTACAAGAGTCACTGTGCACAACATGCATGTAGGCATATGTGTGTATGCCTATTTGATATGCATACATGCATAATACATGAAATGTGTATGGCATGTAGTGTGTGTAAGGTTGTGTACCTGCCAGCGTGTATGTTCACATGCATTGAATGCTTGTGTGGATATTATCGGAGTGCATTTATCACATCTGTATGCATGTGTGATCACAGGTGTGTGTCTCTATCAGTACATGTATGTGTTTCAAGAAAGAACAGTTGAGCCTGGGGAAGGCCAAACACTCAATGGGCAAATGATACAAGTCCTGCACTCCTCCACCATAAATTACCAGCTCATTACAGTAATGCAGCCCATTTAGCATAGAAACAGAGGGGGAGGGAGTGGGGTGGGTAAAGTAAGAAAGGATAGCAGAAAAGGGAGTGGGGGGGCATTAGAAGTATATGAAGTGCAGCAGATAAAGGATAAATGTCAAGGAGGAAGACGGGGTGAGGAGAGAGGGAGAGGAGGAAAAAGGAGAGAGGAAGGCAAGCCTGCAAGAGAAAAAAGGAAGGGAGGGGGGGAAAAGGAAAGAGGTTTGCTGTGATGTGTTTAAGGAGCTTTTCAATCTCAACAGAAGTGCTTTTCATTAGGTTAAAATCTATCATCTGTGCTGCTGGAGGAAAAAAAAACAATAGAGAAATATTAATATAGAGAGTGGCTACACTAGGAGAGACAGTGAGAGAGATAGAGACAGACAGAGACAGAGGGGGGGGGGGGGTGTGGAGGTGGGGGGGCGAATGGGATGAGACGTAACAGTTGTAATTGAATAGTGAACTGGAGAGGGCCTGAGTGCAAGCACTGATTAATACAATTCAAATTGATTGTCTCCTAGTAGCTGTGAGAACATCTCATTCTGACTTTCATATTTGAATGTTCAGCATGTTCTCTGAGACTGTGTGTCTGTGTGTGTGAGAGAGAGAGAGAGAGAGAGTGTGAGTGTGTGTGTGTGTTTGAGAAAGAGAGCAGTTAAAAGGGGTAGGGAGGATCAGAGTGCCCTCTAGTGCTGGCTTGCTCTTTTACCCCACCTTTATCCACCTTCACGGGATACTATCTGGGTCTTTATGATTGTGCAAATCAGCTCGTCTGCCTCTCTCATTCTGTTACTCCTGCTCGTTTGCAATAAGTTGGTGAAGCTGCTGATATCAGGGTTTGCTTTCCTGCTTTCAGAAGAAGCCATTTGCCACAATTCAGTTGGCCAAAGTTGCCCAGGATAGTTAAACCATCACAGTAAACATGAGGCCTTAATTTGACAAATTTTAAAGTTACTTTGTTATTTCATTTATGCCATTCAGTATTTACATATCAGTGTCTGCATTTTGTTACACTCTGCTTGCTGTCAGCCTGACACCCTCAAGGAGAAATGGAAGTCTCTGCTAGGAAGTACCGTAATCCCTTAAAAAAAATTGTCTGTCACCTTACAAACTTTACTGTCACATGCCTGTCTTTTTATTTGTGCCTTTGATAGTGTGAAAAACAGTTAAGTTTACGGTTTCGCACTAAAACTTGAATACATTTTTCAAGCTCTCATTATGTATGCCATGCATTGAAAGATGCTTAAAATGTAAACTTGGATGAAGACAGTAATAAGGCTGTAATTCTAAATGACACTGGTATTCTCCCTTAATATTTTTACACTCTCTGGCTGTCCCTTCCTATTATTTTCACTCCTCCAATTGCAAAATGAAAGAGAGGAGAGGCGGTATGCAGTAATATACTGTAGATGAGAGTGAAGGTGGGTGAGGGGGCGATTCGCGTTCCATTTGCACCCTCGAGTAAAGGAGAAGGATTTATAGGTAGGGTGTGAAACAATCACTCATGTTAGCAAGTCAGGGCCTGCGTTTAATTAGCAATTGCTACTGTAGTATCCCACACTGCTTCCCTCTCCTCGCGAGCCGGAGAATCCAGTCAGCAGAGTGAACGCTGTTTGCGATTTCTGCAAGGCCTCCCTGTAATCCATCGCTTTTCTCCTTGCTTGCTGGAAAAAAGGCAACCATTTAGACATCTGTCCATGCCACATTTTTCAGGATTGGCAGTAATTCCACCTACTGAGGCAAGTCCTGGCACCACCTCAGGTAAAGACGAGCACACAGCGAGCGAAGAAAGAAGAGAGCGACTGAGGAATGGTGTGAAGAAAGAGCAAGAAAAAGAGAGGGAAAAGAGAGAGGAACTAAACCTCTTGAAAGTCTGTCACTAAAAGTTTCCTCCTCCTCTCCCCCTCCTCTGTCTCCCTCTGTCTACCACTCCGTCTTATTTTCTTTCTTCCCTATGCCTTTATTTCCTCCTGCTATGATACTAATGCTGCTATATCTGTTACATCTGCTGTGTCTGGTTTCAAATAAATAATAGTTGTGTTTTCCACAGAATGACTGTTAATGTGGTTTGGCAGGGCGGGGGTTGGCAAAGAAAACTACCTATTGAAATTATTCAAAAGAATACAATAGCCTATTTCTAGTATTTCACCATTTTAATTCTAGTTAATTCTCCACTTTATTTTAGTGTTCTTACTCAAACTATTTTAACCTGCTCACCTTGCTTTTCCCTTCAGCTCTATTTCTCACAAACACACACACACACACACACACACACACACACACACACACACACACACACACACACACACACACTCCTACACTTCTCTCATCTCTCACTGCACACACGCCGGCTTGCACTGCCTCTTGCTGTCCCTCTCTCCCTGTGTGAGTCTGCTCTGCTGACCTTTGTCAGCAGTGTGTTTTATAAACTCGCCAATAAAACACAACTTGTGTCTTGGATTTTTTTTCCACTTGTGATTCCATTTTCACAAAAGCAGGTGAGCCACACATGGAGACAACTTGTTGTTAATGACAGATGGAAACCGATGTGATAGTAAATGACACTTCTTCTGTCCAATACTCTGCAGCAGCGATGCATAAAGGTACATCAACCAACATGTCTTGGAGCAAAAATTTTATGTGTAAACTGACCGTGTCAAACAGCAAAATATAAGTGAAAACTCTGAATCATTTGGCAACACTAAGATTTTTTTTAAATTTTGGGGACAGATAGACCAACATTAGTATCTAACCAACAAAGTGAGTTTGCTGTTTGCCATCAACACAGTGCATATGCAATGTAATGATGCAATGGATTTGTACCTAGCCCAACAAAGTTGGAGGCAAGGTTATTAAAGTTAGCTAAACCTAAACTGAAAACTAAAATAGGTGTGAAAACTAAAACTAGGTGTGAAAACATTTTAGTTAACTGAAATACAAATAAAAGCTAGACTTTAGAAGAAAAAAACAGCTGAAATGAAATTGTGAACTTACAAAACTAACTGAAATAAAATATATAGATATACAGAAAATGCCTTTAACTTTAGTCTTTGTCAGTTTGGTCGAGGAGGTGCTGGTGCTTATGTTTATTGAGACTGGGACATATACATGGCTATGAGTGAATTGCCTTGTGTTTGTATTATAATACTTATTCTGAACTTCTTAAATCTTGACACTGACAAACATCTCCCATATTATGATAAAAAACAATACTGAAACTAAACAAACCAAACTAAACTCAAATTAAACATTTTTATACAATAAAAATCCACCTGGAAACTAATTGAAACTAAACTGAATTCAAAACAGAAATTAAAAACAATAAAAAAAAAAAAAAGCATAATTTAAAATATAAAACTATAACTCTAGTTGGAGGGACGTTGTGTTTTCACATCTGTCTCGTCTGTCAACAAGATATCTGAGAAAAGTTAGGAAAGGATTTGGCTGAAATGTGGCAGACGGTGGCAGACCAGGATCGGTGAAGATCCTGGTCTGGCATGTCCAACATTACACAAATTCTGCATTTTATACACAACTTTTATTGTGTGTTCATGTGCTGGTGGAAAAGTCTGACATCCAGGACTTCCAAGCTGGCTGCCAAGCAGCACTGCATTCATGTGCTGTTTTGTCAGAAAATCAAACCCAGAAGACAAATGATAAACAAACTGCGATGGAGGCTGCAGGTTTACAAGCTGGAGAATTTTTCAGTGTTGGCAGAGGTTTGCACTCTACCGAGAGCTTTCTAGTCTCTTTTGAAATGAATGATATTGGGTGTTTCAATAGCAGGTATACACTTTTATATATATATTATTAATACTCACTGTATTATTAAACATTTTTCCTGTTTCTAGGGACAACTATTATTTATAAACTCGCCTACTGAATGTTTCAATATTTTGTTAAAACACTTAAAAGAGTTAAAATTATGCAGCTGTGTTTGTAATTAGTATTATTACTATGATTATTTAAAAATGTTTTCCTGCTTTTGAACCACCCTATACATCCAATGCCCATTTCAAAGAGTTGTCAGCCTAGGACAGTTCCTAGATATGGGTATACACCATGGTGAGGTACTGCAGGCAGTGACCAGGTAGGTGGTCTATTACAGTGACTAAAGGAAACCGTAGCATGTCCAACTGTCAGACTCTCACACAGATTATCTGGTGCAGGAGAGACACACTGATCAAGTGCTGCCCGCTTCAACTTAGGATTGAGCCTTCATCTTGTCCATTTCTGCATCACCCGTGTCCTTTTGGCCCATTTATCCTCCCTGGCATGATATCTGATATATTACATCTGCTCTTTCCTGTATCTGCTGGTTATCAATCCATGCCTTACACATTTAGGAGAAGCTCGAGTTATTCCTGTATTCGCTCTACCACCCCCCTCCCCTCTCCCCCAAACACACATTGTCCCTCCCTCTCTCTTCTCAGCAAGACATTTTGTGAGAAAAGATGTAATTAGGCTCTTATTTGTGGAGAAAGGAGAGGGCCCAGGTGGAGAAAAAACAACAATGAGGCCAGGTGGTAATGCCTATACATTACAGCCTGTCCAGACAAGAGCTGCTCAGTTGTACACCTGCTTTTCTAGCAGGACGACTAAGTTCTCACAGAATGTTTTATAATCTACAGAGTCATAAAACCTGAATGGCAACAGCTAAATTTGGTATCACATAAAAATTTTCCTCAAAGCACTTTTTTGGCTTCGTAGATAAAGAAATCATTTGATGGAAATGTGCAAAACCATAGCAATGATAAATACTGTTGAGTTAACATCAACACACTGTCACTTAGTTGAGCAGACAGTCAGACTGGCTGCCTCAAAAACAAACTCAACTCAAAATTAGAGTCAGCTAATGAAATGATCAGTCCTTGATCAAAATCAAAAGAGAACTTAACTATTTATATCAAATCATATTAATTAGCCGTTGTTGTCCAAGAGCTTTGGACATTTAACACAGTATTGCACATCACCTGGCAGCACTCTATATGTAGGTCTGTGCAGGAGAGAGCGAAGCATCCTATTAATGCCTTGTTAGCACAAAGCACACCAGCTTATGAATATTCCTTGTTAACTACAGAGAGGAAAGACAGTTGTGGCAGAAAACTGTAGGAAAACACAGCTGTACTTCACTGCAGTCTTCCCTAATGTGAACAAATGGTGATATTAGAGAATCGCAGCTCCTTCCCTGTTTTCCATATTGAGTACTTGTTAGATCCCAGATAATAAATAATAATCCCAAATAATAATCTCCAGTGTTTTTGAATACACAATATCCTCTCACTCCTAAATAGACCCCTGCAAAAAAGAATGGATAGATAAATACTGACTACATGATAAAGTTTGGCCATCAGGTGTCAATTATGTACAAACTGTTAGAGGGGGCAAGATACTGACCAGGCACACAGGGATTATGAGCCTGACACACACACACATGCACACACACGCTTCAACTGATCAAAGATTTCATTTATTGTGGAGAAACACAGGAGAGGCCAGAAAGTCCATGCGCATGAATGATTCAAAAACCACCCCTGTGAATGTGTGTAAAAATAGCTCAAAGAAGGGGAATGAAACATACAAAAGAAATCAAGAATGAAACGACAAATGAACCAAACAAAGCTGGATTAACGAAAGCAAGGGAGAAAGCAAGCAAGAAAGTAGTAAATGAAGAAAAAACTGGTTACCTAACTGATTTGCTAACACAGAAACTGCAACAAACCACAAAAGAAAGTGCAAGCAGGCCCCGTATGCACATATTGTACACAATTACCTAAAAAAAAACAAATGAAGAAGGGCTGAGCTTGGTTCATCTGCTCCTTTCTGTTCATTATCCCTTTTGAATTTTAAAGTTTACTACCATCATCATTGTACCGCACACAATATATTGCACAATATATTTCCAAACAACTGCATACAGCGCTGGATTTGGGGGTCAGACTCGAACATTTTCTGCATTAGAAAAGAGATAAATCCTGCTAATGAATCCTAGCATAGCTTTAACCCTGCACCCTGTATTTAAGTCCCTCACTTCCCATTAACTACTCCTGACTCCTGTGAGTCCCTAAGCCTGGAAAAAGCTTAGCTAACATAATGTGTACTCTGCACCGGTCCGCAATAGTGGATGGACGGCTGCTCAATAGAACATAATGGCCAATTACCCTGCATGTACGCTAATGGCCCACATTAACTAGCTGGACAATGGGAGTAAGGGGTGGATTATTTTGTAAAATTGTGTTTTCTACCCATCTGTAAGTATGTTGCACAGGCGTAGGCATTTGGGTGAAGTGTTGCACTGCAACTTGCTCAGGTGATATTGAAGCAAACCAAAGTTGCAGTCAGATGAGAACTCAAAGTCTTTCTCATTTTCTAGCATCATGCCGTGGAGAGCCTCCAGAAGTGTCAGAGAAACTTCTGTGTACCGTTGCAACATGTTTGGAAGAAGCAGTGCAAAGCCTGAATCTGGCCGGCTTTTTTATTCTTGTTTGCTGATGCCTTTGCCAACACAGAGTATGCATGTTGCTGTTTAAATAGGAACACTCTCACAGTGGACACCTTCTCACGCGCACGCACATACAAACTATGGCGTGCACACAGCCACAACCATACACACACTTGCGCCTACCTGTTTGCCCTCGGCATATCCCTCTACAATCACCTCCGCCGTAATTAATCAAAGCTTGTTCCCTTTCTTTCCCGAGTTAAACCTGTCACACCTCCCTTTCACTCTTTCATCATCCCTTGCTTCTTAAAGAGCCACACGGCGGCTGGTATGAGCCCTGTGGGGGTGGCGATATGACACAACGTCGACAGAAAATAGCGGCCGTGGTTTAAATCATACTGACATGCAGATTTATCACTGTTTAACTTGTCCAAAGTGTCTCCTCTAGTTGGTGCAGATCTGACTATGTGAGTTGGTTGGCTTTCCTTGGGGAGGGCCCGAAGCCCCAGCCAAGCTCAGCTCAGTTCAGCTCACCATGCAGTTGCTACTCTAAAGTAACAACACCGCTCTTTTCAGCCTTGGAACTACAACATACAGAGGCATAGCACAAGCTCACATAACCGAGGGTTATTTGTGCTTTCAAATAGTGTGAACACTGAGCTCTTAGCCCTGGCCTTATCTGTGTCCCATCTGGAATCATATTCTTAACCCAAGGCCTAAGCTATCTCTGTACAACACACAGGTAAACTAAAATGATGTTCTTTCTTGACCTTGGGTTATTGTTATTAGCGCAGTTGACATTCTTGCTAATTTAGTGCCTATTCAAACTGTGTATATTACGCCAAGGGTAACTAATATTTTATTTAACTGGCACTGCAATGCCAAGGCAAACCCTGCTCCAAAGTAAGGATGACGAGATATGGGTTTAAGGCAGAGCTGTTTGCAACGGTTCTTAACAAAGGGTTTAAAACTTGTCCAACCTGGTAGCCTGACACTCATCTCAAATCTACATTTGATTTCCCTGCGTTACTCTAAGCAACTCAAAATTGTTCAGTGAAATGCAAAAACATTTTTAGGGCCACATTTTTTCAATATTGCTTCCTCATACTCTCATTGTACTGAATGTGAAATGATATATTAACTTTGAGGTTTGAGGGGAGACTCATAGTTTTACAGAATTACAGCACATTTTGTTCATGATACCCCTACTATTGTTATTTTTAGATTACAAAAAAAAAATCAATCGTCAAGCAAAAGATTTTATCAATCAGTCTGTTAGGCTGTTGAACCTTGCAGACATTTCATTTGACTTTGAAAAAAATGTCCAAATACTACAATAACTATTGGAAAAAAAAGAGGAAAAAAAAAGATCTCCACTCTTACAGCTAGCAGTTCAGGGGTTCGTTTGAGGCTAATAAATTTGAGTCTGGCTTTTATCCTACGAACTCTGGAGATATTTACTGTGTCTGCTGTATAATGACCTGGTTTATTACTGTATCTCTCTCAACTGTGTATTTGTAGCAGCATAATGTAATTTCTTCTTCATGCAGAGTTTCAAGCTACACAGAGCACCAGATACCAGAGTTGTTACTCCCGTAACAATCATGTGTAATTTATCAAGAACACAGGGCACCTTTTACACACACACACACATATGAGCAGACATGAACACGTATAAAGGTAGCCATGTTCCAGTCTGATCATACATGATGGATGTGGCGGCAAACAGGATCACACAGGACCAAACCTGAGGGATTTGTGGAAGGAAGGGTGGAAAGGGAGGAAAGAAAGACGGAAAAGGGTAATGTAATAAAGGTTAGTAAACCTGGCCTCGATGAGGGACGAAGGGCAGGATTTAGGCCAAGTGATGATTAATATGGGTTAGGGTTATATTAAGTGTTATATGGAGAAGGGCTCGGGTGAGAGCTGGGTT
>OMLB01018975.1:8264-20288 GCA_900302555.1 Myripristis jacobus | reverse complement strand
CCGGTTGTCACCCAGTAATGGGGGGTGGGGGGTGGCAGGATGGGGGGCGCCAGGGAGTAATTTCGCCTAGGGCACCAACATGGCTAGAGCCGGCCCTGCTCAGAGTGATGCAGAAAAATTAATCCACGCCTTCGTTACGTCTAGGTTAGACTATTGTAACTCCTTATTATCAGGTTGTACCAGCAAGTCGTTAAAGACTCTCCAGCTGGTCCAAAATGCTGCTGCACGTGTGCTGACTAGAACTAGGAGAAGAGATCATATTACTCCAATATTGGCCTCTTTACATTGGTTTCCTGTAGAATCTAGAATAGAATTTAAAACTCCTCTACTCACCTATAAAGCCCTTAATGGGCAGGCACCATCTTATCTGAAAGAGCTCATAGTTCAGATTAATTCCACTAATTAACCCTGATAAGGCACACCTGTGAAGTGAAAACCATTTCAGGTGACTACATCATGAAGCTCATCGAGAGAATGCCAAGAGTGTGCAAAGCAGTAATCAGAGCAAAGGGTGGCTATTTTGAAGAAACTAGAATATAAAACATGTTTTCAGTTATTTCACCTTTTTTTGTTAAGTACATAATTCCACATGTGTTCATTCATAGTTTTGATGCCTTCAGTGAGAATCTACAATGTAAATAGTCATGAAAATAAAGAAAACGCATTGAATGAGAAGGTGTGTCCAAACTTTTGGCCTGTACTGTATATGTTGTGGTCCAGGATGTAAACAGAAGTGTCTCTTTGCACATGCTGTGTTAACGTCTTTCTTTCAGTCACTTTTAAAACAAATGCACCACTATAACAGATCAAAATCTTTACAACATGAGGCTGTGGTGCTCATGGGAAATTCTGAGAAACACTTTCACTTTTGTCCAACGGAGTCTCGACTTGATCTCACAACACTCTTTGGACAGAGTCTTGACTCAAACCTGACTGGCCCTGGTCTTGAAATTGAGTGGGACTCGACTTGCCTGGCCTCCTTCACCTTACCTGCCTGCTGCCATCATGTGCTCCAGTCTGCAGTGCCCATGCAGAGATGACGTTGAACCCCTTCACCACCCTGCTCTGAGGGAAAAGCTCTGCCAGTTGCTCAGCATTGGATGGCTCTCCATCATCCAGCCTGGTGGCGTTGCTTACATCCACCAGCACCTTCCCAGCCAACCCATCCCTCAACCCCACCAGGGTGGAATAGTGCTCTGGGTAGATAGCAGCAAAGATCACTCTCCCTGCACTACCCACTGCTTCTCTCTGGGATCGCAGCTCCACGCCATCAGGAAACAGCCCTCTGGGGATACGTTTTGGGTTGCGGCTGCCAACCACCACACTGAAACCAGAGGCCACCAGCCGGATTGCAAGGGAGCGAGAGAAGTCTCCTGAACCAATGATACCAATCACAGGGTTTCCAAGGCACTGAGGCAAGGACTCCGGGGCATCAGCATCAGCATCAGCATCAGCATCAGAACCAGCCAACAAGGGCGTTTTCATGTCGCCCCCGTTCATGGTGGTTCTATGGTACTGCAAATAGGAAAGTGGGACAAACTTTAGGATGATGATGACCATGACCATCACCAAGATCATCATCATCACAGTAATCAGAGGGGTCATAACGTCTGGAAATGTTGCAGACTTGGAAATTTTGCCATCTAAAATTTCCAAATCTGAGAAGGAGAAAGTTTTGAGATTTATCCATTAAGGCAGTGTAAAACAAGCTCTGGCACTTTTTCTATTAAAAGGTGTAATCAGCAGAAAATGACTATAACATATCCCCGGATATATTATAGTCAGGGATTAGCAGTTAGTTGGACCTGTGCAATTTTGATGCGAGTAGCTAAGTGGCTAAAGGTATTATCCAGCTTCAGTTAAATCCAATTTTATTTGTATAGCGTCAAAATCATAACAAAAGTTATTTCTGCTAATATCTACATCAACTATTATGGGAGTATTTTACCTCTTCAGCTGACGTGTCAGAATGATGTTAACTGTAATTCCACTCTTTAAACTGGCTAATCTGGTTACTGTTGTGAAATGTTGTGAGATACAATTGCCCAATGTTATTGTAGCTCTACTGGTAGCCACTAAATATTACTAAAGAGTGCATATTACTGATCGACCCTGTAAAGGATGTAGTTGCTGTTCTTGAACCATACAGAACAAAACTTCAACACAATCTAATGGGGAAACAGTTTGAGCTCTCCAGTGACACACTACATCTCCTTTTGAAAAACAGGAAGATCTTACTGCAGCCAAAAATGTTCTGCTGATTCGACAGGACTGGGAGTCCCAGTCCCGTTAGCAGTCCGTATAAAATAAAGTGACCAGTTTTTTGGGAGCAAATCCGGGGACATATGTGGTTTGCTGAAATTATTAAACATAATTCACATTTTCCTGAGTCTGACAGAAATTATAAACCCCCTTAAATTATTGTGAAAGACTTTCACCAGCATTTAAAAACAAGAATTCTGGGGTCGCTCCAGCATCACTGACATGATGCATAAATATATAATTTTAATAATTATAACTATAGCTTTGTTGTACATTTTAAAAATATTTTTTGCAAATTCTCAGATTTTTTTGGTTATTTTTGGTTAAGTTCTTGCTTTTAGCAATTGTTCTATTGTGATTTGTGCTATTGCGCTAA
This sequence comes from Myripristis jacobus, assembly GCA_900302555.1. NCBI lineage: Eukaryota > Metazoa > Chordata > Actinopteri > Holocentriformes > Holocentridae > Myripristis > Myripristis jacobus. The sequence goes on along the minus strand of OMLB01018975.1, from coordinate 17,650 downwards.
TGTAATTTTTTTGTTAATTTGTTAATCATCTTTTTCTCCATATTTCTGAACAGAAATGAGTGAATTTGTCTGACAACAACCAAGCATGACTGATATGATGTGTAACTTGTGCGAAGACTTTACACTTTCCATAACACAAGCTCTTGACAATACATCATTTACAAGCAGGATAGGACTCCTGTGGTCTTAAGATAGAAACTACAAATAGTGGAACCTGGAAAAGGGGGCCCGGGGACATTTCCGGAGACATTTCCAGGCAGGCACAAAGCATCAAATCAAAGGACTGTCCCCTGAAATCGGGGACGTCTGGTCACTCTAGTATAAGAGACCACAGCAGTTGGACAGGTTTTCAGGGCAAATGAGTCAATGATGATTTAACCACGACTTATATTGTTATACTACGAGTATTTCTACTATGCTTTTACTGAGAGAAAAACCATAGTTGTGAATCACTTACACAACTAAGATAGCATTATGAAAAAGCTCTCTCTCACTCTCTCTGACACACACACATATACAACACTGCAAACCACTCCTTAAAATGTGTTTTTAACACCACCAGTTCACCAGCTGTTATCTATCCTTAATCAGCTGTTCAGTCACTACAAAACAATGCATGTAATGTTAACTGTGTTATGGAAATATGTTACACATGTGTATATGTGTATATATGTGTGTGTATGTGTGCACTATGTATTGATGCATATATTTGTGTTTTGTGATCATCTTTTGCTCAGTTATGTTTGTTGTGAAGTACTTGACACAAACCTAGTTTGTTTTCAAAGCAACCTATTATTATCATTAATAATGATGGTGATGATGATGATAATAATATTAATGATGATAATAATAATAATAATAATAATGAATATACATTTCACCTTGACCTTAAAAAGTCCCTCAATAGCACAATAGTTGATTTAGTAAAATTCAGTTATGTTGAACACAATCCTACTTGAGACCAGACATGCTTTGATTAAGGTCTGGGAACTCATAATATTAATATTTCTATTTATTTACTTAAAGAAATGTATTTTAAAGACATTTTCAGTCACTAATTCAGCATCCCTGAATGTTTTACCATACATAGGTGCTCTAGGTAGTTTGGCTTGAAACAAATATTAAAAATTCCACAAAAGGCTACAGGGATAAAATAAAATAAAAAGCAAGGCCTTATTTTAAGCAGGTGAAACACTTACTAATAATTGCTAATGCATTATAGAGTCAATGTGTTAAATGACTACACACACGGCTTAAATGCTATTGGTTGTAAGCACTCCGTCAATACAGTTTAGAAACAGCTGTCAAATGCCTGACAATTTTTGCGTGAAATTGGCTATTATAATGAAAAAAGTCAAGATCAGACTCATTTTGGCTGAAGCTTGACACACGTCCTTGACCCCACGGTGATGCTGATGAAGGGGATGAGGAAGATCATGAGGATGGCAGTGATGCAAACCCTATGCAGGGTGCCCACCCGTCATTCCCAGCTGAGTAAAGGCACCGCGGTTATGTTGAGACCTTTGACACGAGCTCCACGCGTTTCTGATGACACTAATGTAAGTTAGCAGGACGAAGGGTAAAATCTCAAGCACGGTGAAACTACAGATAAATATCAGCAAGTAAACCCAAAGGGCAGGAGACACATATTTAAGCAAGCAATTAAACAACAGATTTTCCTGCAGAAGCCACTTACTGTAGGTTTTGTGTCGCTGTTGAAGACGGTCGGTAATGTGTCTCAATGTACTGTGTTGTAACCAAACCACGCCCACCAGCCTCAGTGCTGCCTTCAAGTACTAATACCATCATGGAAAAAAGAGCAATTTCAGAAATCCAGTGGGAAAGCGCTAACTAAAGCCTGCAGACACGTAATTGACGTTTAATTAGCGTTAAATGGAGGCGATTACATTTTCTTACGTCATTTGGAGCAACATATAAAAATCCTTATGTTATATGTTGTTTTATTTTATTTTTTTAATGTAATCCACTCACCAACATGAAGTTTGCAATACACTTAAAAATGCATTACAAGTAAAATTTTAGTTAAACAAAGATTAAGACGTAAACGAAATACTCTGGATCATTTACATGGGACGCCAAACAGTGTTAGATAATACTGAAATACAGTCCCACGCCCCCCGCACGCTTAGTGTTTCCCTTTAATCGCCTCGTTCACATGTGATCGAGGCAAAAGCCTGATATTTCGAGCAGTACCTGAAGGCATCACATCTGTGTGCTGGAGATAAAACCGAAACTTATCCTCCTCCGGCTCCCTGCGACCGAGCCTCCTGATAATGCACAGGTTTCATAACAGTGGAGCAGTAAATGAAACGAAGTACAGTACAGTCCAGCGTTTCAGGCAAGGGAAACTTAAGAGATAAAAGGACAAAAATAATGAAGACACATTGAAATCTTGCCTTTTTTATCCAGCAGGCGTCACTGTTCTGCTATGATAAAATGTGATGAGTAGCAGGAGCTTCAGAGCACAAAAACAGTAGGCCTGAATGAAGTATCAAAGGTGTTAGCTCTTCTTCTTCTTCTTCTTCTTCTTCTTCTACTCTTCCATTCCTTCCCCTTTTGCAGCTATATTGTTTTAACTTGTACTATATCTTTTTCACTTTTATTAACTTATTGCAAAATTTTATTTATCGATCAACTACTCATTTGCATGTATTAAAAAGAATCTCCCACCTGCTGAGCTTGTGCACCATAAATATCAAATTTAAGATCTGGAAATAATGTCAGACGGTGTGAATGTTGATTCTCACAGCCTCTGCCACCTAAACAAACAAAAACAAAATCTCTGAGGCCAGCCATGCTGCATTCCTGACTTTTATAGCATGTGTGCAGAACATTTCCTCTCCATTCTCAATATGAATTGTTGAGAAAAAAAATAATTTTGATCTCTGAGCTGGTTGAGAGACATTTAAAGTGTGATTCCACAACATGATGTTCAAGAAAAAACATGTCAACAGTACTGATGCTATGCGTTAACAGAGACTTCAACAGTGGCCAGGTTTACATGCACATCACAAATGTGATTATAATGTGATTAAGAGCCAGTAAATCAAAATCCTTCTCAACACCACACTGTGACTATATTAATGTGACTACTCTGTAACTGCAATGAAATTAATAGACACCAGGGGAAACATAGGCGACATCCACCTGGGACATTTGGCATTCATCACACTCATGGAGAGTTATGTGCTAAAACCATGTAGGTTGTGTTTCTGTGGCCACTAGAAAACCTTTCAATGCAGCTTGGGCAGATTTCAAATGCTGATGAAGTCTGGGAACTGATTACATTTAAATGCATTCTGTCAAAATTTCAACAAGTTTTAACTTTTTGACTGATTGAAATATTTTCATATGCTGTTCTCTGTCATCTTTCAGCCCATGGGTCTGGTGTATCATCTGGATTTTAGAGACAATGACTGGAGAGTGAGAGAACGACTTCACTGCTCATTTTCACTGCAACACACAGCAGCCTACTTCTTGCAGCAATTGTATTGTATAGATTGCAACACCCTGTAACTACGGCATCTTGGACAACAAAGTTTGAGTCGCCTGTAATCTGCCAGCCCAGGCCCGCTGCCAGGATGAGGTGACTGACTTCACCCATCAAACAGTGACGCTGTCCATGGTGCTGAAACAACAGCCAAGCGGTGCAGGTGGATTCTAGTTGACTGAAGCTGTTTTTTGTTTCTTTGAGGAAAAACATGAAACTAGCCAGGCTTGTTGACCCCGTCAACAGCAGTGGACTTTTTTGGCATTGTAGCTAGTCTATATGGCTACTTTCTATACAATATATTATAAAGATAATGTTGGCTGATACATGTAGTGGCTTCTTCTTCAGATATATGTAACGCTGACATTTTTAAACAAGTGTAAGAAAAACCCCATGAAAGTTATTCTTTCTTTCTCTATCAAATTCTCACAAATACCGTAAGTACCTCATTCATGTAAATGGAAATATTATTGGGAACTGTTTGTTTAATGTAAATGACTAAATCAAAATTGTTTTGTTTGCAGTTCTGGCAATAGCAATATTACTGTGTGCATGTACACATTCATTTTTTTCTTGTCCAGAAATAATTATGCTTATAAAACATGATGAAAAGATGATCATATCCACCCAGAGACTGAAATCACTTGCACTTTTTAGGATGTATGTGAATAAAGCAGGGACATCAAGCATGAGAATCTGATTATATTGCCTTTAATCAGCTCCCCAAATTCTTAAATATTACCAAAACTCCATTAATTATTTATTTGAAACCCCTGCACCTCCACCTTTTTGACCTTTCTCACCCAGCCACTTTCCTGGCCACCCTGCGGATGGGAGCATTTGACATTTTGGGCTCAGTCAGCGACTCAAATGTTGCAACATGCAGGCCAGCAGCTTCACTGAGAGCAGTTTTGCATCATGACCACTAGCACTGAGGTGAAGATATTTACGCTTCTGTTCTGACTCATACTGTGATGGGTTGTTACTAAAATAGTAAAGCTGTTATAGACTGAGCGGTATGCTGGAGCAGTTGTTTGAGTTATTCCTCCTGCTACAGAAATTATTTGTTAAAACTTTAATGATCCCTTGTGGAGACTCAGATAAAGGGAGCAGTGTCACCTCTGTCAGTCTGTAGATTCAGATAGGCATCAAGCAGATTAGTTATTCTGTCCCCTCTCTGTCTCTCTCACCCCCCCACCCCCTCTTTGTGTGTGTGTTTGTGCGTACGTGCCATGATCTCTCTGATGGCTTGCCTTGTTATTTCTTATCATGGCACCCAAGGTTATAAAGTATTATCTCCATTTTTGAATGTTCTGGTTGTATGGTTTTAGATTGTGTGCTTGCATGTGTGGGTGTTAGTGAGTGTTAATGTATGTGTCTGTGTGTGTGTGGGAGAGGGGGAGAGAGATAGAGACAGAGAGAGAGGTCAGTGAGGCGCTAACAGGTTAGGTAGGTCAGCTGTCACCCTCGGCGCTGTAGAGCTGAGATATCAAGCACACCTCATGGAGGGCCGTGCTATCTGAAATGGGCAGTCTGAGGGCACGTCACAAAACACACCGAAATGACTCTTAACACCTGTTTTCTGCTGAGTTAGAAGTCGAGAATGTAGATGGTTTTGTAAGGCACAAGGGGAGATTTTAAAGAGAGGACATCTTCAGGTAAAGTAATGTCTATCCTGGAGCCATTCAGGCCCTGAATACTGATATTTATTTTTGCTCTTGTAAAATGCATTGGTACTGAATGCCGCTCTGCTCTCAGTCCTGATTTTGTTTAAATGGTTGTAAAGAATAAACTGAGCTATCATGACAATGCATTGCAAATTCTGGAAGACTAGACTCTTTTTGTGTTTGGCTATATGTCGACTTCTGTATGCTTTAGTGTTTTGCAATCCAGAGCATCAATGAGGTTGAACTCAATGCAACTTAAAAAAAATAAAATAAAAATAAAAAAAAACATTGCAAAGGCAGCACTCTATGATATTTTTGTGAAAAAAAACTTTGCAAAGGCTTTATTGAAGAAAAAAATCATTTGGAGTGACTCCATTCCTGCATTCATGGATTTTTCTGAGCATGTATCTAAACCCATTTGGAACACTTTTGGAAGTCATTTTGTTCATTTTGGCAGAACAACCATCCAGGTCATATAAAAAGGTACACAAACCATACATTCTTCAAATACTAAACATGCAATCGTGTAAACGATGGTGAGGTAGGCCTCTAAATATCATCCCAACCTTTGAACACAAGTATTAAGCTGCACAAATCATTGGACAGCTGGAGCAAACACAAGCTGGCTGCAGAATTGATTTAACTCACTTTGTTCTCCACAGCATTATGAACTTATAATTTATCACAATGAGGTGATTGTTGAAAGGAAAGATGTAGTATTGATGTTTGTGGAGGCTTCCTCTGGTCACTGGGGCTGAAATCATTTATATAATTCTGACCTTTTTTTTTTTTTTTTTTTTTTTTTATGAAGCACCTTTGGGATCCAGTGCAGTGAGCTGGAACAGGACCTGTGGGTAGCTGTGTTCTCACACTACTCTGCATTTTAAATCAAGACCCGGTGGGCTAATATCTCTCTCAAGGTGAACCAGTCACCGAGGTCATGGGCCACTGACCCACTGCTACAGTGTTAAGTGTAGATGATTCTGTGTGCTGCACAATCTGAATGTCACATTAATAATATCAGATTTTCCCCAGGATCTCTGAATCCACATCAGAGCAGATCAGAATGCCACTCTAATAATATATGCAGTGTATGTTTTACTTTGGTGGTGTGATTTGGAGATTCATTGTAAAGTTTTGCAGATACCACTTCTGGTACAGACATACACTACAGCACACAGGGATGGTTAATACATAGAACAGACAGCAGACTCTATGTGCTGAACTGCATGATATTCAGCATGGATGGTAGTAGCTGACCTGTATGTCATGGTCTTACAAATTCTAAGCCATTTTATTATAGCAATAATGTGCCGGAGGGCTTGTTTAATTACATTGATTATGTGTGTGACAGTGATGTGGTTAGCATCTGCATTGTATGTCTGAGGTAAGCTCAGTGAGTGTCCTTCTATCCCTAAGAATATCTCTGAGGGAATTATGGCTTTTGCTTGGTGCTTATCAATGCATGCCTGCTGTCTGAAGGTATTTCAGTGTAGAATAAATTTCTGTGAAAATAAATAAAATGATTACAAGATGGATAGCTAAGTCTCTATTCATCTTTCTAACCAGTCCACAACAGATATGTATGTTTTTACAAGCTCATAAAAATGGTTATATATTAAGTCAGGCTGCCATAACTGTAAAGAATGGCTTGGTCTGAACATTTAAGGCATTTAGCTGGCACTTTCATCCAGAGTGACTTACAATTTGTGCAACAGTAGAAAAAAAAAAGCTTCATTTTCTCAATTACTAGCATTGCAAACAATTTATAATGAGGAACCCATGAGTGGCAGCATCCTGACAAGCAACAGAATCTGTACTTTTGTTGTTAAAATGATCCATCTTGGCACAATAGATGGTTTACACTGCACTTGCCAAAGTGGGCCTTTAACCTTGATAGTAGATGACAGCTGAGTATCGCTATCTTCGACTTGTTTATTGACCTCAGGGTGTGACATTATTCCCCAAATGTCTCCCCTTGATTCACTCCCTGCACCCTATGAGATGTAGAGCAGCCTCCATCAGATGTTGCTAGTAAACTGGGTCAGTGCAAGGCTGAGAGGAGCAGACTGAGGCACAAGTCCACAACAGAGAGCAAAATAAAGCCACACTGGAGTTGTAGTTCTACAAACATTTCTCCAAGGCAGAGCTGCTTTGAGGGCACAAATAATCTCATTGGTTGATTTCAACAGCAATGGGTGGAGCCAAAGAACCAGTCTTTCAAGGTTTGGCTAAATATTCAAGATGAATGCTGAATTATGAACTAACTAGTAAACGTCTCGGACTGAGACATAGAGAGAATGATAGATGAAGTACATGCATTTAAATGGATGGTAAACTAAAATATGTAATTTTTCTTTTAAATAATTATATTGTCATCACTGGATGTAGAAAACATCATGAAACTGTGAGAATCTGAGGTCTTTGCTATGCAGAGAGATGCCACTCAGGTGACTTCTCCTGAGTCAAATTTGCTGGAGATTAAAAAGTTACCATCACATGTAAGAGTGGAACGATCCAATCAGAACACCACCTCAGTTTTTATTCCTCCCATCCCAATTTGACTGACTCTTCAGCTGTACTTGTTAGCCTCCACCAGGCTTAGCAAACAGTAGTGAGAAACAAGTGTTTCTCAAATCTTGAGAAGGACCACAGAGGGAGAAGACACCGTTCCTGGCCAGACAGGTGTGCAGTAGGTGTTGACCAAGTGAAAAAATTACTGGAAAGTTTGCTGGTCTTACCTATGAAGGAATTTCCTCTGTATTTATAGGTCACATTTAGGCCATTTTGAGCTGTGTTGATAAGAGGTACTGTCTCCATGCTACCAAGGCCATCAGTCGGGGGCATGCCAGACACATGTAGACAGGGCCAGGCAGATTGACCCCTCTCATGAACACAGAGCTGGTGACCTCTGACATACTTAGGAAAGGATTCTCCTTTAAAACAAGGCATGCACTGAGTAACCCTCAGAATTGGTGTGCTACTACACACTGTTCGTACACACAGCACTCATAATCTCCTCTCCTCAGCAGAGCATCAATAAACATCACAGTCTCCTGAGATCTCCTTCACTCTGAGAGTTGACCAGAGCCTCGCTTCTTTCCATCACATCACCAGGGTCCAGACAGTATTGGCATCCAAGGGGAACTAAAGCCCAGCCAGCCTTGCTGCATGTTGCCTTTTTTATCCTTAATTTGGAAAGATACATTGTAGAGGTAAAATAAAGACTGACAATGATCTTGGTGATGGTCTCATTTGCTTACAGTAACTTTATGCTAATGTCTCAAAGTCAAGTGTTACATGTAGCACCTTTAACCGATTTTACATCCGACAGTACGTGAAGTCTGTTCAGTTGCCCAGCGCACTGAGGTATTATGCCTTGAGCTTAGGACATTGTCTTCACACAGTCAAAGCAGCTCTGTTGTGCAGTCGTACTGCATCATAGTCAACTTGCCTAGGCACTAATCGTATCATATTCTATGACCAGATAGAGAATGGGAGTAAACAGATGTTTGCAGTCCGGTGACGGCATTGATCTTGGCTTGCGGCAGCTTGCTGGACCAAACCAAATCAGGAGGGAGTGACTCTGTGGCAGACGCAATAGAAATCTACTGGGACACGTCATTTGGCTGCTGTTCTCTTGCTTAGTTGGCCTCCAGAGAGAGAAGGAAAACATTGTATTAGCAAAGAGCCGCAGCAGAGACAGACAAAAATTATAGCCAAGATGAACAAACCATCTAATATAGAGTTCCAGTCAGGGAGTTTTGCTGAGGGCAAAATGCGTAATCAGTCTCTTTACTCCTGCCTCTCTTTCTTTGAGACATGCAGACATGGCGAAAAAACACACACACACAAGCACACTTGCACACACATACACACACACACTGCTTTTAGCTGTCTTTGTCATGATTTATCCTTTACTTTTCTTAAACCTCATATCTTTATTTCTTCCAGGCCCTGTTTGTCTCTCCATATGTACGAAAGTGCATTTATATGCATTTCCAGTTGTTGAATGTGGGCTAAATTGAATGAGGCAATTTTTTATTCATGTTCCTCTGCAGTGACCTTCCTCCAAGTCACAGCCAATGTTAAAAAATACTTTGGGCAAAGCCATGATGCCAGAGGGAGAGGGAGCACATTAGAAATGCACTGTTTTGCCTGGAGAGGAGTGTGGAGCTTGACTGTGACAGTGGCTAACTGTGAAACTA